>JAANBB010000088.1:0-118482 GCA_014621425.1 Cylindrodendrum hubeiense | reverse complement strand
CTGGCCATTCAGGTACAGGCGATATCTGGTATCGGCAGAAACATGCAGCAGCACATCCTGCTCTGGGACCTGGTCCAGCTGGAATGTCCTTCGCAGCGAGACGAATTGTGCGGGGAAGGCGGCGTCGTCAAATGCGGGGACCCAGATCCATTCCGCGCCGGCGGCGGCGAAGGGAGTAGTCATTGTGATGAAGTACAAGTCGATCAGATACTTGTGTTGGCTAGAGGATAACGGCTGCGTCGGCAATATTTGTATCAGTAGTTGTATGCGGTGTAGGGCAAAGTGTCAGCGCCCTTCTCCAAATCTACGGGAATTCCGGCACGAATAAATCAGCAACGGGGTAGTGTCCCCCGAGGGCCCGGACATAACTAACGAAACGGGAGAATGATCACTCTAGTCAGTATGTGGGCCAGCTTTCGTCTTGTGTTTGACCGAGAGTACGAGCGGGCAGGGAGGTTGCCCGCGGCAAGTGGGGGACGCGTCCAGATCATCGCCACGAAGCCCCAGAATCTCGCCGATTCAGGTGGACTGTGGCCGCGTTTTCTCCACGAAACCGCATAATCTTCAGCAGCCCAGGCGGACTTTGACCAGGTTCTCTCCACGGAACCAAAGAATCTTCAGCAGAATAGGTGGACTTTGGCCACATCTGCGTCCACAAAGAGTCGGAATCCCCGCATTTGGGGTGGACTTTATTTAAGTTAGTCCCGATGAAGCCTTAGACAAGGTGGACGTCTCGCACAATTGGCCCATACACGGCCGCTATGCACCACCTCCACGATGCGGGTGGACTTTGGCTGGGGTTCATCCAGGTTAGTCCCCATAGGGCCCTGAAAACCCCACGATTCAGGTGGACAATTCCCAGGATTCGGGGAAAACATGGCCAGCAACAGGGCGGCTTGCGGGGAAGTCTCCACCGCACGGCGCAAGATGCCGCTCACGGGGTTGGCATTGCTCATCCAAGAGCAAGCAACGAGGTCATCGCAGCTGTCGACCCTAGCCCTATTAAAGGTTAGCAGCCGTCGCCTCTTCTCCAAGTTTTCTCCAAGCCCGACAGCTACGCTTCGACTTCATCCTCCGCACTCTTCACCATGGCCCACGAGACTGTCTCTGAAAAACCGCCTCGGCCAGTGCCGGTCGAGGTCGAAGAGCCGACCATTCCTGCTCCTCCTGAAGACGCAGAGGCGGGATGGCAGTTCCTCAAGGTGCTGTGGAGGCACCGCAAGATCCTGATGTGCTGCACCTTTGCCAACCTCGGTGCGGCCATGTATGGCTTTGACAACCTGACGCTGTCGCTGTGTCTGAGCATGCAGCCGTTCGTGTGAGTTTAGACCCGACACTTCACCACTTCGGTCTACCGCTAACATGCTTTTACAGTGAAGACTTCGGTTCCCTTGAAGGAGGGGTGTACGCTATCCCCGCGTACTGGCAGTCGCTCTGGAATGCTCTAGCGCAGGTCGGTACCGCTCTTGGCTGCTACGCTGCTGGTCCCATCTCCGATCGATTCGGCCGTCGTCTAGCCTTTTTGGTAGCTGCCATCATCTCCGCCGCAGGTGTTGCCGTCGTCTACACATCGTCGAGTCCGGGGCAGTTCTTGGGCGGCAAGATCATCAACGCCTTGGGTCTAGGTCTAGGTACGACCCAATGTTTTGTGCATTCTCCAGCCTTCAATTAGTACTAACCTCTTTTTAATCAACAGCCATCACTGCTGGCCAAACCTACGTGTCAGAGATCACCCCGACCGCCATTCGAGGTGTTGCCTTGTCGGCATTTACTATGAGCATGGTATGTTTCCACTAGCCCCAACTCCTCTGCTCTGAGATATGCCTTCGCTATACAGCAATGCTAATACATCTTCAGAACCTCGGTTATATGATTGCAGCTTCCGTTGCCTTCACTCGCATTAGCATACCCGATCGAAGCGGATACAAGCTCGTATTCGCCGCCGAATGGATCTGGCCAGGTCTGCTCCTGCTTGGCGTCCCATTTATCCCAGAGTCTCCTTATTACCTTGTCCGCAACGGCAAGATGGAGGCTGCTGCTCAGTCGCTGAGGAAACTCCACCACTCAGCTGAACCCATCGAGCCCGTGTTGCAGGCCATCAGGAGCATTACAAACCACGAGTCCTACATCAAAGAGGGCGCTTCGTTCATCGAGTGCTTCAGAGGCATCAACTGGCGCCGAACACGCATCGTGCTCTATGCCAATGGTCTCTCTCAGATGCTCGGCGCGACTTTCATGTCCAATGCTCCCTACTTTATGATCGTCGCAGGAATGTCAGCCACTAGCAGTGCGATGCTGGTTGAGCTTGGCATTGGTCTCGCCATCATCTCCAGCGCATTTTCTTTCTGGGCCATGACGGTATTTGGTCGTCGGACCATGATCCTTGGCGGAACCGTCTTCGCTAGCTCCTTATTCTTGATCATGGGTATCGCAAGCTCGGTCCCGAATCAGACGAAGGCTTCGCTTTGGTAAGATACTTCCCCTTTTGATGGTGCACATGCAGAACCACGACTAATCAGAAACAGGTGTGTTGGGATTTCACTCCAGCTAGTCTGGCTCAGTATCGGCCCAGTCATCGGACCTGCAATGGCATTGGCTGGTGAACTGTCAGCCGTCAAGCTTCGAGCCCAGACATTGGCCATTGGCTTCCTATTCAACTACACATTCAGCACGATATTCAATGTTGTGGTGCCTTATATGTTCAATACAGATGCGGGCAACCTGGGCGGAAAGATGGGCTGGATCTTTTTCGGAGCTTCCCTCATCGCCCTCGTCATTATCTGGTTGGAGTTTCCAGAGACCAAGGGGCTGTCGTTTGCTCAGATTGAAGACCGCTTCGAGATGAGAGTCAAGGCGAGACAGTTTACGAAATACCACAGTGAAGTGGACACTACCGATGTCATAAAGGCGTCAGAAGAACAAGTAGAGTATCTTGAAGGTACCGTTGCAGGAAAATGAGATGTGAGACTTTGACTAAGGGCTTGAAGAAACAAGCTGAAGCCGATTTCACCTATAGATGGGTGGATGCGTTAGATCAGGAAAACGCGCGAGAGATATGAATGAAACTACTTATGAATGATCCAATAAAGTTGTGTTTATGCCGCATAATGCGTGAGAAATGACGACGCGGCCTCTTGTGGAGATGAGTGATGCTACCCTATACGATGACCTGCACTGAACCTTCACCAATTTACTCAACCCCCTCGGAAGCCCAACCACTGGTTTCCTTTGGTAATATTACTCACCACTTATAGGTAGTATTTACCAAAAATTCTCGTTGGCTGCGCCATCCCTTCTCGAAATTAAATGCAATCGAAAGATGCAAATCTTCCTTAATCTAAAATGAAACGGAACGCCGAATGGTAAGTCTCGTGTTGAGCCAACGATGTAACGCTGAGGTGAGAAAACAACTCATGGCTTTCTACTGGACGCGAGGCCCACCGGCATTGGAACGTATTGCCATTCATGACAGCGTGTCTAACGTCCACTGCTCTGTAGGGTTAAAAATCGGTAAATTTATTTTAATTTTTAGAATTCTCATGTGTTACGAAGAGACAATTCCGCAGGCCTGTATGAGTTGATAATTGTTGGTGCAATTGACGTCAAGCAAACCAAATAATGTGTACGCACGGAAAGATCACTCGACCTCTTAGGAATGGCATTCTTTCCAGCAAAAGCAATTTTTGTTAGCAAGTGCTGTGGTCGTCCCGGGGAGAAAAGCAATAAGGGCAACAAACGACTTCATTGTGTCATAAGTACAGGGTAAATGATCATATTGGATCAGAAGAGAAGGAAGTTGCCAAATTAAGGGGAACTTCATGGTAATACGATATCCAGTGGACCTTGTAGAATGCTCTAGTTTTAACTTTCATCAGACTTCAGGGTAGGCTACCAGTAGCTCAAGTTGTAATCCAGCTGACCCACAGCGTTTATTTAATTGTTGCCACCCTACAAGATAGTCCATCCCTAGCAAACCTATAGGTTGGGCAGCTTATATCAATGTAGTATTGCGCTTTCCAACGCTTTGGAAGTAAGAACAAAAAAATGAGTATGGAAGGTTCATAGTAGCGATGTCATATTGGAAGCCATCGCCCGATCTCAATGGCACCCTCACTGTGGAAGCAATATCAACTCACCACTAAGGCGGAATGCAACACAAGGCAGGGGGAGAGACAGTTGACAGGTGGCGCCCAAAGACGGGAGGAACGAGGCGCTAGGCATTAGTCTCGCTCGCGTCGGACTGAGCTAAGGCCATGGCGAGGCCAATCATGACGGCGCCGTATCTCACTGGTGCCAAGAGCTCGGTAACGGTAACGCCAGCAGCGTCAGTTGGACCTGTTGCGCCCGGTTGCTCAGAGTCGTGCGGTGCCAAGTCTCAGGTTGCTTGAGTCTTTGCGCCATACCAAGGTGTGCTTGCGAAGTATGCGACGTCTGTCCCTACACCATATACCTCGGGATCGTATTTAGTGGCTCTTTTTCGCACGTGTGTTTGAGGTTTGCCAACTTCCCCATGCGTGCGACTTTGGCCGCGCAATGGCCCCATAGCCACCGTCCGTGTCCAGTCGGTAGCTGCGGTGCGCCCACGCGTTATCGATGGGCTGGATAACGGTGAGATTATCGTTCCGAACTCTAATACCAGTCTGTTTGACCCTCTCTGGACCACCGCCGATCGTAGGTGGCGGCGAGCAAGGGAGCCCTTTTGAACTCTGTCCGTGTGGCTTGCTTCGCAGCTCCCGCATCCGATCGAGCATAGGTGCGATCGTATCCGCCCAAACTATGTGTCGGCTGCTTTGAGATAGCAATCTGCTGATTATACGGGGTTCCAGCCTAATCTGTCTCCGTGCCGCGCTGGGCACTGCTCAAAACCGGATTGACGGTCATGGGAACTAACCTGTGCCACACACGCGGGGGAGGCACGCACTTAAGGCGGCCCAGTTATCAGTGCCTGGAATCTCGATAAGTGCGTATGGGGCGGCTGCTGTTCCCTCCCCGGAGGCCAATTATAGCGATGCTCGCTCGGAGGGAGTGCCCGCAAGCGCATACCCGGAGAAAAACGCGCAGTTTTAATAGGGGCGGCCATGTGGGATGTTCTGCGGACATGGCGGGACAGATCCGTTCTTGGCGTCGCAACCGGGATAATTGTACCACGTATCGGAGGCACGGGGCCCACGGCCTAGCCAGGGGGGTACGAACCCACGTGCAACCCTACGCCACAGCCTGCGTTAGAGGGTTTCATCTATACAGAAGACGCATAAGGCCTGGCAGGACGCCAGGGGGACCGGTGGGGACCAAATGGCATCGCACGCGGAGAATGTCACCGTTCTGGGGCGTCGGGACTTGGCCACCGGAGGCTTGAAACGGTGGCCTGCTCTCCTCCGTCAGGTCATGTCAGACGCCAATCACCGGTGATGCCACCGGTGACATGCCCCGGAGAGCGCGATAGATAGCGAGTTCGTTTTCTGGGAACCGAGCATGGACGATGAGATGGGACAATTCCACTTGTGCGCTTCCGACAAGGAACATCACTTGCATCCGCGCATGGGTAGAGCCAGCTGCTCGGTTAAGCGACATAGCTAAATAATCCCATGGTTAGTGTGACGATCCGGCCGTCGCATAAGTGGGTTAGCAGGAGCCAAAAACGCGACCCCGTCCCGCCCCGAATGGATCCGACGCACCGGTGGCCGCAGCGGCGCACATCGTCGTCAGTGCCCGTCGTCGACTTCCAGAAATAAGCAATTCCCATACCACCGGAAGTCCCGCGGGCGTCCCCGCCCAGGGCTGAGGTGCCGGGTAAAACCAGGGGGAGGCAGCGTGTGTTCCGCCCCCCGCATGTTCCGTTTGGGAGGCACGCCGGTCCGCAATGTTGCAGCGGGCAATCAACTCTCGACGCTTCGGAATAATACACGCAGGATGACAGATGCCACTTTTTTCTTTTTGTTTTGTTCTTTGCTGAGGCCCGATGCAGGCCGTCTCCATCGCAATCTGTATAAGTTTATATCCCAGATCCTCACAGTTTGAAGATGCGTTTCAATAGAATCCACCAATCATCCCATGCTCCCCTGTCCACTGCCGTGAAATTTTGTCACTACGTCGTACTCATTTGTCAAACGGGCTTAGGGGTGGCACACGACCCTTGACGCCCCTTTTGGACCTAACGCGTAATGCTTATTATCCTGGAGAGTCTCCAGGGGTAGGGGAGGGCCGCCCGTTTCGAGAGGGGCCATTCGCGGAGTTTATAATCGGCTGTTGTTGGTTGTTGGGACTTCTCTTCTCTTCTTCTACCCGTCCCGCCCCCGGCTCGTAGGATTCGTTCGCTCATTTTTGTTTCTCTTCTGTGCCGCCACATGGACCATTCCTTTCCACGTCAGCATGTGACGATGAATTTTACTCCTCGAGACGACGAGGAAGTCGACGGCCCAGCAGTGGCTTATGTTAACCCATGGACGGAACTCAATCTCGGATTATGGATGCTTTTCGCCGGCGCGACGCTTTTTCTTATGTTGAGGTTGTATGTCAAAGTCACACGACGACACGGACTGTGGTACGACGATTACATTCTCACGGCTTCATGGGTGAGTGGCTGCGCTCCTTCGACTTGGTACTGTTCGGTTTGCGTGCGCTCGTGCTGACCCGGCAACGCCTAGATGCTTCTGCTCGCAAACAACGCTCTCATCGTTCACGAATTCGCCACCGGCTACGTGCTTAAAGACACGACGGAAAGCTGGGACGACCGCATGCACATTCTTATCAACATCTCTTCCTGCGGCACCCTCATCGGACAAGCATGGACCAAGACGGCATTCGGAGTCACGCTATTACGGATCAGCAACCAGTGGCAGCAATGGGTTCTGTGGTTTTGCATCGTCACCATGAACCTGTACATGGTTCTCAAGGTCTTCTTCCAGTGGGCTAAGGTCTGCGACAAAGAGAGCTACGACGTCTGGTACCGACTCAACTTTTGTATTGGGTGGCAGTTCCGTGACAGTTTCAAGGAGGGAGGTAACGGTGAGTATTCCAGTACGACGCGGGAGCGGGACCTCTACTAACGGTGCTACCAGTGTATAATATTATTATGGATTTCATTTTTGCGACTTTTCCTTGGTTGATTACGCGGGGGTTGGAGATGAGGAGGGTGGAGAAGATTGGTCTCTGCGCGACCATGAGCTTGGGAATGATGTGAGCATCGACGCCCCAAGACCCGCCGAGAATTTGAATTAACATCTGGCGACAGCGTTGCTATCGTCTCGGCCATTCGCATTGCCTGGAAGGATAACGGGAATGAACGTGATGCGTACTACATATGTGAGTTACATGATGGTCTTGATGACCGTTCCCACTGACACTCGTCTCAACAGGGCGCAACGGTGTGTCACAGGTTTGGTGAGTTCCCCGATATCAAATTCCCCTCGGGCAGTAGCTAATATCTGCAGGTACTCTTCTGAAATCACCGGCACAATCATCGTCCAATGCATACCGATCCTGCGACCGATCGTCCAGAGCTTCCACACATCGCTCACGTCGAAGAAGTTGGGTTCCACAACGGACGCACAAAGCACAACCTGGCTAAGCAAGTTTAGTGGGAACCGGGTGTCAACTGGAGTGAACAACAACGGAACGGCCATGCTTGCGGACGAGCGCGGCCTCGGCGGCGACAACAACACCAACAACGACAGGGTGGAGCTGCGGGACATCCCCGAGGAGCCGGCCGAGTCGTGGCGCGAGGTGCCGACGTCGTCGTGGCCGCTCGACGACGCCAAGTACGAGCCCGAGCCGCTGCCGCACTCGGACTCGTGGGCGCTGCCGGGGGGCGAGAGCAGGTCGGGGCGGAGCTTGGATGTGGAACAGGACAGGGGGTCGCACTCGAGTATCGGGTTTGATGTGGAACCGGTCAGAGAACAGGGGTTGTCACCACCACCTCGCAGGCTGGCCCAGTAGTGGCTAGGAGGTTGATACGAATAGAATTGTAGTTACAGCATATATCTCAAGATGATCATTCCTTAAGTCGGACCTTGGAAATCAAGTGAAACTCTTGGTGTCGAACTATTGTTCCGGACGTTGGTGAGCCCCTCGCCTTAGTCCTCACTGGAGCTGCCGCTCCTTGAGTGAATGGGATCAGATGCCGCATCTTCGTAGTGAGAAGTAGAAGAGTCTCCGTCGGATCCTGAGTCGTCCTCTTCATCGTCATCATTTTCTTCGTCGTCATTTCCGTCTGTTTCTTCATCACCGTCATTGCTGAACTCTTCTCCACTTTCATCTGAGTCTGCAATCTCCCATACAATCCTTTCCCCAGGCGAAAGTTTCATCTCATGTGTCATACATTCAATGGCATCTTTGAGCATACGGGAGGCTGTCTCCCACTCTTCCGCCCGTATTTGATCGGCGGTGGCTCGAAGCGTCTCCAGCAAATCCAATCGCCCCCATTCTTCCTTTTGTTGGATTAAAGGCGCCAGCTTCGTTCTTGAAGTCCCGCTGTCCTTTTCCGACAGAGCCTGAAAGACCTCATATAGAATATTGATGTCGCTCTGCAGATTCCTGTTTCGCATGCCCTGGTATAGTTGGGCGAATGCTTCCTGCGCTTCTATATCGGGACGTCTCAGGGAGCCAAGCTGCCATCGAGGTGAATGAATGGTGAATTGTAAGATATCCCATGGGTCCTTTCCGTTAATACGCAAATAACTGGAGTTGATGCCTGAGAACGTCAGACTATTTAAATAACTTAGGACTTCCACATTTGCGAACCCAGCTGCGAGGTGTAGACAGCTTTGTGAGTAGGCATCAGCGGTAAATAGCATCGCACCGGCATTGACAAGACAACGTAAGGATGGTAAATTGTTCTTCACGATTGCGCGCATGATTGGTGTGTGTCCCGAAATGTCTTTGGCCTCGATGTCGAAACCTGCGGCTGTTTGCATGTGGCTGAGTTTGTCGCGCGCACCTTCCATCGAATATGCGAGTGCGTGCACTGGCGATTCGCCAGTCGTGTCTGATACCGAGACCGACGCACCGGCAAGCAGCAACATCGCTACGGCATTGGATGAAGCGTACATGACAGCGAAATGCAAAGCTGTCCAGCCGTCGTCATCTTGGAGGTTCACATTGGATTTTGCCTGGAGCAGGCGCTGTACACCGTCCATGTTGTTGCACGCTGCAGCAACCATCAGCGGGGTCCTGCCCAGGTAGTCTTTCAGGTCAATGTCGGCTCCTGCAGATATGAGCTCGTTGAGTACTGTCACCGGATGCCGCTCCGCGGCCATGTGAATTGGCGCAACCCCCATATTGCCCAACACGTTGATGGACCAGGGTTCTTCTTGTAACAATCCCTGAAGACTCTCCCCGCTGACGACTGCACGAAGTACCTTCGTCGATGTCATTTCTAGTCCCTCGTCCGAAAATTCTACCAGACAATTGAGTACATTGATATCCCGGTCGCTGAGTTTAGGGTTATCGTGGAGCATTCGACTTGCTAGAAATCCCACTTTCCTGTAACGTATTAGTTATTCTCACGTAATTGATGTTCTGGTGTAAAATGGCTGCGTCCACATACCTAGAGATGCCCTTTTCAATTAATAAATCATTCCATAATTTCATAAGGAACTCTACAATGTCGAAATTGTAGCTCATGAGGGCGTACTGTTGATAGAATTTAGTCTGGTTGCAATAAAGCCAAATACTGGCTTGACCCACCTGAAGAAGTCCTTCACCTCCGTCATCAGCGTCGTCTGGGAAGTATTGCGGTGAGTTGGCGAGAAACTCGTGCAAAGCCTCCACATGTCCAACATCTATTTGAGACCAGACATCGTCGTTTATTGATAGTACTTTACAAGGTCGTAATGAACTTGAGTACCGAAACCCACTGAGAGGATTGTATGATGCTTTAATCCTCAATGCCCCTGCCCAGAGCCAACTCGGAAATTGGTGCTCCAACACCAACACCGCACTGCCTCCACGTTTGCAGTATGGCTCGGTACACTGTGTATGAGCTGGGCCAGGTACTGTGCTAAAGTTCAGAGACGAAGATCCTAGTAGAGCTCTTAGCCATGGCCGAGTCATGTATTCTGTTCTTCCAAAGTGGCAGCGGCATCCACAACCAGGGGAAAATTTAGCTGATGTCGTGTAATACGAGGCCTTGAGTTTGTTGATAGCGTCATCTTCCGGAAATACAGGAAGGTGATGCCCGATGGAACTAGGTATCGAAACAAGTGATTGCTCTTCCACTTCGGATACAGACTCCTTGTCGGAATCCTCTTCTAGTTGTTCGGTAGTCTGGCTCCCTTCGACGGAGATGTCCGGAAGCTCTTCAGCTCTTCTGGGTTCTGAAGTGAGCCATTGCAGCGTCAGGGATGACAATGTTTGAGACATTGATGCCACTGCGACGTTCATCTTTATGCCTTGATGGTATATAAATGCAATCTGCAGGTTCGCCTTTGCATCACCCAACCTTTTGCGAATCTTCTCGAGTTTGTCTTGTTCCAGGGTCCACTTGAGCTTCTTTGCTCTCTCCTTGTGACCTTTCTTTAAGTAGGAAACGCTCGCTGCGAACTGTTTGAGTTCGCCCTCGAGTTCTGTCACTTGTTGGATCGCGTCGATCATCAGCGGCGAGTTTTCGTCGTCGGGGCAGAAGTCGGCAACGCTTTGGCTAACTTGGAGTATCTTCTCGATGGACTTGATCTGAAAAATACCATTACAGGTCGTAGTCAGCGTTATTTCCCCTACTAACAGTGGAAATATTTCAAATTGTAGGGGACCAACTCACTTCCTTACGCAGGGCTTCGTAATCTTTTTGGATCTCGGGAATGCTCTTGAAGAAGCTTACCATACGCACCCCCGCCTCCAGCCCCTGCGCGAGTGCGATGCAGCTTGCCACAGCCCCGACAACCTCCATATCGTCGGATATCGTCAGGCGCTTGAAGAACGAAGTCTGTGTTGCTTATTTTTGATGGCCGGCGATGAGTGTGACGAAGCAAGAGATTGAGGGAACGGTTGGTATCGCAGCCCAACCTCGGAAGAAATCAAATGCGCGCGGCATATGTACACAGCCTCGTTTCGATTTTGGGGCAAAGCAGCCAGGCTCTCACGTAGGCTCTCCTCGTATGCCACGCATGAGCCACACATGTCATCTCACCAAATATCTTCCAATCAAATGTTGACAACGCAACCAACAAGTGCCACACCGTCTTGACCGACAGAGAAACCTGCGTGCGCTCAGCCACAGTTGTGAATTCAATTGCCGGCATAATTCCGCTTTGTAGGCACCTCAGAGATGGATGTGAGACCCCTTGAGGTACTGCCTACACAACTAGCGCACTTGCGCCCTTCGTAGGTAGATGTGTTAAGTAATCTAGCTTGACAGTATTTGCAGCAGATGGCCTTGGTCACTAAAGAAAGGCATGCGATCTAGGTTACCTAATCGTCTACTCTAGTCCTAATGGAGACGTGGCGAAGGCAAATGGCTAGAGATTTGGCTTAGGGGGCAGCCAGCCTCTAGCAAGTAACTTATACCGTCTCCAACGGGCCTCAACACGGACCTAACCGAACCACGGAAACGATGACCGACCACTAGGGGGATTTTGAGTACGCAACCCGCTATACAATGGGTTTGTCGTTCCCGAGGCATTCTCAAGAAAATCCGAAACAAACAGAACAACTCTTGTCGTTTGTGTTTGTTTTATCTCGATGAACTATCCATTGCCATGTCGTCTTGAGTCACATGGTTCGGAAATGAGCAAAGTCGAAAGAACTAAATACAAGCCCAATTCCTCCACTTGCTCTCTGAATCTGCTTCATGTTGCTACTTGATTCCCCGGGTGTATAGGTGACCTTGTTTGCCAATCGATACGCTGCTTGCGGATCATGTGCAAGTAGCAAAACCATTGGCTGTTATTTCGCAAATTCTATGACTTTCCTCAATGACCCGACTGCGAGAGGGTGGGTTGCTGTTCACGCCGTCTGCGATTTCGAGAATAAGCAGACTTTGATCGTCTGTGGCGTCTCCCAGAAGCATAAATGTCACACCCTCGGTGTACACAATCGAACAGATATGGCCACGCACAGGACCAGGCCGCGATCGGCGATGTTAAGCTCCGACTTCCATTTTCGCGCTGGAACGGGAGCAAGGTCCACCTGGCTCTCCGTTTCGAATGAAACACGCCTAGCTTCATTCCTCATACATTTGTCTTGCTCTAGCATATAGACAGTAGAGTGAAACCTCTACCGTATGAGCTGGGATTTCTACTTCAACTTTCTTTCAATGATGTGACGTCTTCAGCTCATCACGATGCACGGCCAGAATGAAGCGCGAAAGCGGGGTGTTGCATTTCAACTGAGAAGCGAGACGCCATTGCAAACAGCCCCCGAGATCCACGGCAATCCTAACCGCATGCAGTATGAGGTTTTTACCCTGTCAGCGTTCACCCTGGCAAAGTATGTGCTAGGTGTCCTGAACAGGTCGTGGCTTCCCTGGTGTCACATGTTCATCGTAAGTCTGGACAGTCTCGGATCACATGGGACTGGCGGCCGTCTTGTTCTTGCTTTTGAGGTTCTAGTTGCGAATCTGCTAAGGCCCGACCTCCTCCTGCTTTTAATGGAGGGGAATTTGCTCAGGTAACAAGCGGGATCTATTCTAGATAATGCAGTGATTTTCCTCCTAAGCTGAGCTCATGTCATGCCTGGACTAGCGAATTTTCTAAAGTAAATATTTGCATCTACATGTGGCGTGCTGAAGAATCAGGTGATGCAAACATTATTGATTTATCCTAGTACTATTCCCTGCCCGTGGCGTCGTCGTCTGCATTAGCCGGGCCAGCTTGGCTAATATAGACAACGCCCCGCATAACTGTTCCCTGGCCCCGATTTTCCTCCTTCGTCAATATCTTTCGCTATAGCATCGAAACTCATTTGCCCAGAAGCATTCCTCTAGAATTATTGAACCCCTTGGACTATATACGAAACAGTTCCGCAATTCTCATTCAAACATGGCTTTGCCGTATATACAGGTAGCAATTTCTGAACTTCAGAACTCGCCGGCATTAGCGGTGACCCTCTTGGTCATACTCCCAATCAGCATCGCTTATACAGTGAATGGTATTCTTAACAGAAGAGTCCAGGGCGGACTGATCTCAGATGACCTTTGGGACTGGACAAAGGAAATCATCCTCATTACTGGAGGCAGCGGTGGTATGGGAAAGCTCATAGTCCAGGAATTTGCGCAGAGGAATATCAAGGTCGTAATCCTCGACCTCAGTCCACCGAATGAACCACTCCCGACAGGCGTTTTCTTCTATAAAGCCGATATTACGTCTCCGGAAGCTGTGCATAAGGTCGCGGAGGAGGTTCGACACGATATCGGTGATCCAACAGTTCTCATTAACAATGCCGGCATCGCCATGGGAAAATCTATACTGAACTCTGAGCCTTCCTTTATCCGGCGGATGTTTGAGGTAAACACACTGTCGCACTTCTGGCTCATCCAGGAATTCTTGCCAGCAATGATCAAACGGAACCATGGCCATGTGGTCACCATGGCAAGTATGGCTAGCTTCGTCGTCATTGCTGGCAACGTCGATTACAGCTGCACCAAGGCTTCTGCTCTCGCATTTCACGAGGGTTTGGGACAGGAACTGAAGCACTGGCACTCTGCGGGCAAGATAAGGACAAGGTGGGCCAATAATCCGTCTCTGTCGTTGCATTATTATCATCTAATGATCGCCTGTGATAGCATTGTGCACCCTTACTGGGTTCGGACACCACTGATCAAAAAATTGATCGCGAGCCCAGGCTTCAACGGCCCTATCCTTGAGCCAGAGTATGTGGCAAATACAGTCGTCAAGCAGGTTCTAACAGGTCGAGGGGGTCAAATAATCTTGCCCCGGACCCATCGTTTGGCATCCGGGATTAGAGGATTCCCCACTTGGCTGCAAGAGTGGATTCGAGATGATAAATCGGAACTTTTGCGAAATACGGTGTTCTAGCATTGCAGTTGATTCCGGAAGGCCTGGTTCATCGAAGCATGTTAAGTCCTTGGTCTCAAATTGTCCGCGATGGAGTATTAAGTTGAAGGGTTTGGATGAAATGTACTAACAAGAATCCGGGCTCATCCCATCTGTGGTTTAAAATTGTACCACACTGCTCAAGCTACTTAAGAAATTCTGAGTCTGTCGTAACATCACTCATTTTTGTCGCCCAACTGTTTGCAAAATAACTTCCACCTTGGTACCGAGCAACCGTTACAAACTTAGATTCGCTAGGTTGAAGAGAACGACAATACATATAAGATGCATTTTCATTATTCCTTCATCTCCAGCACTGGATATATGTTTACGCCTATTGACTGCAACTTCTATACGGTTCTGGTCTGTAGCCCCGAGGAAATCCGCCTGCACTGCAATTTTAGCGCTTCAAGGGGAGTTGGATTCATGCAACGCCCCAATGCACTGCAAACTTGGTAAATGAACAGCACTGGAAACTATTATTGGGACACACCCCAGAAACGTTTCTTGTCTTTGAATACTCCTTTCAAACGATAGGCCGCCCATGTACAAATCGAAATGCCCACCACCAACCCTTAATGCCTCACCCAATGGCGCGAGTTTAGCACATTTATCCGCTTCATTCAAGGGGTTTCCATCCCTCCATCATATCCTTGGAAGCCATAATCAAAGGTTTCGAGCTATTACACGCGAGGTCAACGAACCTAGGCTTCTTTGCGCTGAGAAGAAACCAACAACGTCAGCAATGTCCATGATAAATAAACGCAGAGAGCGCATGACGAGATCTGCGTGGAACAAGAAATACTGCCCACTGCAGGACGTTGTGATATGCCAACTGCCAGATCATGGTATTCACTCATCAGCACCGTGACATGCATCCCACCGAAATTTGATCCCTACACCACAAGGCGAGAAGGATCCGCCAAAGTGCCTTACTCCGATGGTTGCATCTAACTTAAAACACCGCGGAAGTCCTGCAACTACTGTTGGATACTAAGGATGCTTCGAGGAGAACCTTCACTTGTCCCAACGCTAACATGGTCGAAAGTGACGACTGTATATCCTTCTGATGAAGGATGGTACAAAGGGTGATGGGCCGCAGAGAAGTAGATGCTGCTACCTTTAGAGCACATAATACCAAGCGGAAAAATCACTGACATGCATTGGTGTCATAAATCATGTCTGATATGGGTCATACCCGCCGCATCATTCGATTTATTGAACATTTTCTGGGAGTTGATATTTCTTCAAAATGATTCTCTCACAGGAAAAGAAAACTATTGTAGTTAGAGTGAGTTATTCTAAGTCTAATATTGAGCATAATACATATCACGATTTCCCATGGATGACTATGGCTTGCTTGAATGACTTCCCCCAATCCCCTTCCAATTCTTCTTGACTATATCCAAGGCCCCGACTTTGGACAAGACATGCAATATCAATGCAATCGGCAAAAACGCCGAGAAGAAGGCAGATAGTGCATTTCCGCCTTTCCAAATCTGTAGTGGAGGTGATGTCTTAAGCAGTTCTTTCACAACCTGCTGTGCCCATTGATCGGCATCGATCTTGAGTTTCACGGTGTGAGCTCCGAACAAAATGTTTTCGATATCCTCTTTTGCAACGTTGTAAAGGCTGTCTTTGGGCAGAGACGGCTTCGCTCCACCTTGTCGGTTCTCATAAAAGTTGCTCTTGACGGCGCCGGTCTTCAGATCCACAACTTTCAGATTGAATGGCGCAAGCTCTAATCGCAGGTTGTCGGTGATCATAGCAGCGGCAGCCTTGCTGGCATTGTAGATTCCGCACATTGGGATTGGCAAAACTGAGTTGATGGACGTATTGTTCACAATAGTGCCCCCCTCTCCAGACTTCAGTAGCAGCGGTAAAAACGCTCGAGTGACCGCGAGCATGCCCCAAACATTGACCTCGAACAATTGGCGCGACACATCTGGGTCTGAATCAATCAACGGCATCGCGTAGCCCCCACCAGAGTTGTTTATGAGCATATCGAGGCTGCCTGTGCTCTCAGCGACCGCAGCGACACAGGCAGAAATGGACTCTGAAGAGAGAACATCAAGTTCCAGTTTTTCAATACCCAACTCCTCGAAATGAGCCATCTTTTTGGGATTCCTTGCTGTTGCGATGACATGCTGGCCTTGTTGGTGGAGCGCGCGAGCAAGCGCATCCCCTAGCCCGCCTTCCGAGCACCCTGTGATGAGGATAGTGCGTGGGTGAGACATGTTTAAAATATGCGGCTTTAATTGGACGTATGGTGGATAAAAGACGACAAGTCGGGAGAGATGGTTCAAATAAGGTGTGAAGGGACATCCAAATACAACCGGTTGCAGGAGTTTCCACAATTAGGATATGCGAACTTCCAATCCACGATGCGTCCATCAGGCCACGTATATACTTATCATTTGATGTTGATCCTACAAATTTCCTTTTCAAACCAACAGCCCACAGAAGTTGGTGGATCTCGGAATCCTTTACTAGCGAGGGCCGAGCGTGGGCTGAGCAGTCGGGATGCCCCTGTTCCCTGCAACAAGTGGGCCAACAAGGCGAAATTCACAGCCAGAACAACAATTATCACTTAAACGTTGACTCAAGAAAGTATTAAGTATGATATTGGAACTGCATCTTTGTAGAATTTGTTATGTGTGTCCAAACTTGGGCTGTGGTATTCTATGTTTATTCTACTCCCTCCTGGTTAAATGCTCACTCCCTGTAACTTCTTTACAATTACCTCAAAAAGTCCCTCCTGCAATCTTAGCGCAGAAGCAGATTCAGGATCCCCTCCTCCCATATTCTCCATGACTCCAAACGCAGCAGGCCCATTCAAACAAGCCATGACGATATCCGCAACTGTATCACCCATATAACTCCGCACGTACGCCTCATGCCCTCCCTTGAGCAACTTCGTCTTCACGCCCGCAATTTCTCTGGGCCGCACAACCTGTGCACTATCAAACCCAAGAATGGCATAGATTGGTTTCCAGTACACAATCTCAAGCAATAGCACGCCAAGTGAGTAAATATCATGTTGTTTCTTAAACCCAAACCCATAAGAATCTTCCCTCGGCCCACCCTGTACAGCCGGATGTCGATACAGATCCTCTGCTGCCACGGCTGGTGGACTCTCCGACATATATTCGGCGCTCTCGGGACGAGAATAATCAAAGCCAGACAGATATGGCTTTGCTAAATCTACTTCTCCAGAATATTCCTGGAAGAAAATAACGCTTTGACTTCGAAGACCCTTGTGGAGCCAGTTCACGGCGTGAAGTTTCTCAAGACACTCTGCCAACGCCCTCATCAGCTTCACTCGCGCGCTTAGGCTCGGCATGCGCGTCTCCATCAGATCCATTAATGACGTAGGCTTCAGGCCCGGGTCAATACCCTCCGGGTTCTCGAAGACGAAACCATACCGGGGTTTCCCGGCGCTCTGCTCCTCGACGTAGTAGCCTAGGCAACGCATGGTTTGAAACTGCTTAGTAGCGTTATCTTGGCGGAGGAGCTCGACAAGGGCTTCAAACCGGCTTAGCGTGCGATGGTGGTTTAGCTCATCCGTTTTTTGGGCAAAGTCGGGGTGCGTGCTCTTCCATTCGATCCAGACCTTGCGCCAGGATGCGTCAGAGGGTTTGTACCATGCTGACACTCTGGCTGTTGATAACGGCAGGATTTTTCCAAGCACCTCGATCTCCCTAGATAAAACACGTAGCGGCTGCCTTTCACCTGTCGCCTTGGCTAGACCTAGTTTTGATTTGAAGTCCTCCGTTAGGGACGCGTTGTCGATGGCGGACATGAGTGCTTTGAACTGAGCAAGACTCGCGAGTCCGGCTTCTCGCCTGGGTCCGGGTTCATCCTGATATGCGTGCGAGCCAGCCATGCCGAACTGAAAAATTGTGGTAGGAGGAAGGGTAAAAAGTCCAGCTTGAACAAGCTCACAAAGATGATCGACTTTGTTATTGAGCTGCATGATCTGGTAATTTGTTCTTGTTTGCTGATTCCCCAAACTCTGGAGCTGCTGGTTGTTAAGCAGTTGGTCGAGGTAATCGTTCAATGCCGTCAACTTGGCGAGAATTTCTTCAATTTTCGCCTTATCGGAGATGGCCCATCTCAATTTCGTGGGAAATTTGCTGGTACTGTGAATAAACTCGAGCGACTTGTTGAGCAGAACGTTTGCGTCCGGGAATCGATTCTGCACTGAGTCGATATCGGCCAAGAGATTACCCTTGGAATGGTCAGATTCATGATGTTCGCTAAGAAGCGGATTTGTGAGCGGCCGGAGACGGTCATCCAGCCGACCAAAGCGGAGCATCAGTCTGTGCTGTTGGTCGAGCACGTCTAGCAAGAGCGGCTTGCTCGCCGTGTTAATGACAAGGGTCTCATCTGTCTCAGTGAGGCGGCCAATAGTGGCCCAGTCAAGGAGTCGGTATTGTTCTGTTTTGAAGCGGATGCGAAAGAATTGGTAGTCTTTTTTGAGGCCTTGTGCTTCGGAGAGAAGCTGATATCCTACATGTCAATTACCCTGTCAGTCCTATGATCAAATATGACAATCTGAACCCGTACCTTTGATGCATCCTGCAAACACTTGGAACAGCAATGAGACGGAGCCCAGTCCCAGTCCGACGGCATCCATTGTAGCGTTTTCGAGGTGGACGAGGAACCTTACTAAAATACAGAGAACGCTTTTGTGTCAGCTTGACAGTCAACTGATCTTAGTCCCCGTGCATGTTAATTAGGGGCTTTGCGGCGATATGTAGTTGTACTGGCCAAGACCATCAATGTGGGCGTGGCGAATGAATGCCAACCTAGTCTGCCTTGCCGATGCAAGGCGGCGGTGTCCAAGATTAGTAAGTCGACCAACTGACGACAATTTTCAGGCAAGGCGAACACTGCTAGCGATGATAAGCCTGTAATAACCACATGTCCTGTACAGCCACACTTCGCCTGCCTTGAATTATAACACTACTAATGGGGTTGTCACCCAAATCAAGCCTCGAGGTTGGAGGGGTCGATCACATTTTGGGGGCCGACGGCAGTGCTGTCATTGGGCTGTCCTGAATGAGGCGGTGATTTGCGTCATCAACCACCAGTCCGCACTAATTCCAGGCATGACCACCGTCAGCCTTGCGGTTGCCTTAACTTTAGTAGTTACCTGCAACAGTACAAACATGTGTGGCGAATTCTTGTCGTATTACGATGTGGTTCGCAAGTTCGCCCGAATTGTACTGATCGAAGTTGTCTTGGTGTGAATATAACTTGCCGCCAGTATCCGAGATAATGATGGTCGGGTGATCGAGGATATTTCCTCATTTACTTATTCTCATTTACCTCTTCTTCGTATTCAATGCAGTCAAGACGTATAACTTTCGGTACCATCATCCGTGATTTTTATTAGGCCTGATACATTGGTTGACTAAATACTAAGCTCACAACATCAAAAGATGACCAACTACCAACGGCCATTTTACGAGTCGCTCGGTGGCGACGACGAATTACCCGTCGAAACATCAACACCACACCAGCCAACCGAATCAACGAAGATGAACGACTCCGATTCAACTTACCTTGTAGCGAAACCAATCACAAGGGTTCTGCCCGATGAGCTCTTCCGCAGAGGCCTAGCAAAGTTCCTTCCGCAGCCCAATGACCCTTTGTTGGACAAGAGAATCCTTCTCGACGCCGTCTTCCCCGCAATCTCTCAGCTTCTACTGGATCATGGCAAGTACGAATGGAGTCTTCGTCCACGCACCTTTTCCCTCCTCTGGATGCTCGGCACCCCAGAGAAGATGGCAACTTTCGTCGCAGAGGGAAGAACAGATCACTATCTTCCATACAATGAAGGCAATCTCCCAGACATCATTAAAGGCACGACCCAGCGGTCTCGTTTCCTGAATCTGCAGAGCATCGTTCGTTGCCGGCGTGAGGAAGACATATCTGAACTCGAAGAAGGCGGGCGACACGTCCATCTCCGTGGTGGTGCAGACGCGTATTTTCATTCATTAAAAGTCCTCGGCACAGGCCGCTTCGCTGAAGTGGACGAAGTGTACAGTATGCGGACATTGAACACGTATGCGCGGAAGCAGATCCACAGGGGCCAGTCGGTGCTTGAAGACAAATTTCGGCTCGCATCCTTCGAGAAAGAGTTACAAGCCTTAAAGGCAATTTCTCACCGACATGTGGTTAAGCTCGTAGGTTCATACACGGACTCAACGGCCTTAGGATTAATCATGCGCCCGGTGGCAAATACAGATCTGCACCAGTACCTCAACTCGGCTGACGTGGATTCGGATCTACGGAAGAAGAGTCTCAGAGGCTTCTTCGGGTGTCTTGTCACGGCACTGGCGTATGTCCACAAGAAAAATATCCGACATAAGGATATTAAGCCGAACAACGTGCTTGTCAAGGACGGCCGGATTCTGCTGGCGGATTTTGGAACGTCGAGAATTTGCCTTGACGGGCATTTGACTACAAATGGGGAGTCGAAAGAGGGAACTCCGAGATATTGGGGCCCTGAAGTTATGGAAGGATCTGTAAGTGCCATTTCTTCGTCCCCCGGCGTCATTCCACAATCACGCTGGAAATAGAGGCTAATTTCCATCAGGATAGAAACACTGCCAGTGATATTTGGTCACTAGGTTGCGTGTTCCTTGAAATGGCCACAATCCTGTTCGGTCACACTCACAACGAGATGCTGGGCTTCTTCTCGCAGCACGGTACAGAAAACTACCGCACAATTTGTCTCAACGAGCCCGCAACTCGTCTCTGGATAGAAAAGCTCCGCGGCTCTGGCGCAGCATTTGATATTCCTGTGCTCGACTGGACAGAGTGGATGCTGCAAGAGAAACCCAGTGATCGACCCACTGCCGCCCAACTCCGAAGCACAATTCTGGATACACAGACTGAGTATGAGTATATCTGTCATCACTGTGCATCTAGAGATGGCATTGAGAATTCAGAAAGTCCGGCTTCGGGGACCATGGTATCTATTAATCCATCTGTTGGGGCTCAGTCGGAGACGGGGAAAACTACTCTGGCTCCCGAGAATCAGGAACTCAAATTCGACAACGGTGTATCTGAGATTATTGGCGTGCCATCAGCCCCCACTCAAAAGCTATCACCGCCAGCCGTCCAGTATTGTGAAGAGGGATGTAAACAGGAGAGACTAACAACAAATGAAGAAAACGAACCGGCAAAACTACCACAAAATCCGTCGCCAAAGGTCGTTGCCGAGCCTAAGAAGCCAGAGAAGAAGCGAGTCACATTCGCTGTAGAAGGAGATGACATTGATCTAATAGTCCCTGAACTAGTTACTGAAAGTAATAAGGAGTCAGGATCGAAACGCTTCGTCGGCCTCCCTGAAGATCAGCGGCCAGAGCCGACATCTCGCGGCTACATCCATGACGACGAAGACTTCGACAGAGATCAAGCGTTTATTGCGCCGGAGCCAATTAAACCTCCACCATTGTATCACCACGAGTGTCTCCCACTACCAGAGGCCTCTTTGATCCCCTCATACATACTAGCAGGCACAAACCACCTCTCCCGGCGCGAAGTAGAGGACGCAAGAGTCGATCCAGGTACAACCAACATCTTCGTTTATGGTCGTCTCATGTTCCCGTCAGTTCTCCACGCAATAGCTTCTCAATCTACTAAGGGCGCGTATTCGCCAGACCTTCAGCGTCGCCTAGTTCTTGAATCAAGGGACTGGTCCAAGGCCAATTTGTCCCTTCAGAGGACTACAGAGCTGATGACCCCGGCCTTTCTACGCGGGTATTCTCGTTGGCAACCCGAGGGACTTGATTGCGCAGTTATCCAGAAGGTCACACAGAGTGAAACTGGCCGAAATGGGACATCACCTACGTCACACGGCTCCCCAAATGGCGTTGTAGGATTTTTGATTTCTGGCGTGGCAAGGGAGGCAATCCGGTATTTTGACCTCATCTTCGCCTCAACAGAGCGCAATCTTGTCCACATGAAGCCTGCCACTTCAGACGAGCGATATGACGATCGATCTGAGACAGATTCGCTGCTGCAGCGACAGAGTGTAGGAGTTGAAGTCGAGCTAAACACGGGCGAAGTCACCACAGTTCATGCACACACATATGTCTGGAAATACGAGCCCATCCCTCAAAACACAACTGCTGTTGTGAGTGAGCGCAGAAGAATATCTGACCCACGCTGGCGCTATGGCAACGCAAACGTTGCGTGGAACGGAAACGATTTTGTACATGGGCAACTATTCCAGGGTATTCTCCTCGACAATGCTTCCTTGCGGCAAGAAGAGAAGACCATTGCTACGCAGATGAAGATAGCCTATGCGCTTTCAGGGGACTACCTCTGCCGCGCTATAATGGCCGGTGATATCCGGGAGTTAAGATGCCTTCTGAAAGCCAATCGCAACCCCAATTCGCTCTGTCGTGTGTACGGATCTCCTCTGCAGGCGTCTGTGGCCATCGGAAACGAGGACATGGTCAAGCTCCTCATTGATCACGGCGCCAATGCCAATACCAATGCAGGTCGGTATGGAACACCACTTATAGCAGCTGCCTTTGCATCTCGCAAGTCAATCACGCGGCTCCTGCTGCACAAGGGCGCTGACGTATTCGCTACGCATCCTGTGCATGCAAATGCGCTGTATCAAGCTGTTGGACACTCAGATTACGCTATTGCGGAAATGCTTTTGGAGCATGCAGCATGGCTGATGGATGACTGGGGAGAGTTGTGCGATTTAGCTGAAGAAACAGGTGATAGCGAAATCAGATCGCTAATACGGCAATATGATGTGCGAGAGATTCACCGTGGCTACCTCCTCGCACGACCAAACAAGCGATTTGTTAGCATCGCGGAAAGGCCGTCATATCGCACTATATTTTCTACTATAATACGAAAGGGGATTTCTGTGCAGGGCATGTCGGGGAACTGGAAGGGACGAAAGGGCGTGGCGGTGCTGGTAGCGGCCCTGAATGCCGGGGCGTCGATTGAGATTATCCCATTTCTGAGGCACACTGTCGGTCCTTCGAGGGATTTTATAGATGCCTTGAAGAAGAGTGATGAGATTGAAGAGTTGAAGTATCAGAAGGCGTTGGAGGGTGGTGTCATGTATAGCGACGAGGAGGATTGGTCGGCTAGTGACGGAGAAGATACGCCTGATAATTCCGACGTGGAATATCAGAGGATAGAACCTAGACGCAAGAGAAGCACATCAGATTAAAAATAGAGAGAAACAGAATCTGTAATTTAGGATTCACTTTGGAACCGATTCTTCGTAGAGCAGTAAAGGTTGTAATCCAGCTGATGGATGAAATATGCTGTTAAATTATGCAGGCTTGACTCACCTGGCCGTGATTTGAGACTTGAAGTTGCACATTTATTTCAATTTTAAAATAGAGAGAAATATTGAATGACCATAAGACACCTCGCTACACCACACCTTCTACGAGGCGTAGTCGTAAACAGACAAAAAAGTGGCCCTCTTCTTGCCCTTTGTGACCAATGCACGCCTACAATATCGCCTCTCGCCATTTACAGTCTGAAACCCCCAGATCTGTGTGGCATCCCAGCCATTGCCCTGGCTTTCAGCGAAGCTGAAAATGAGCGTCTTGCCCTCGCCTTCGACGAGCCAGTCCTTCTTCAAGAATTCATCTTCAATTTCTTCCAGACTCACCCACCGCGTAAGGCCCTTGACTGCGCCGAAGATCCAATCTGAATGATCGCGCATCGTGTTATCGAAGCACCGGTCCTCCTGGGTGCTGTTTAGGGTGCTCCATTGGGTTGTGTTGAGATGTGTGACCTCGTCCGTCGATGTGCTTGGGGGCAGGGGTAGCGCGATATATTGCTTTATCTCAATGTTTATCGTCGACAAGCAGATACCCTTGCGCGTGAAGTAATTGATGCCTTGTAGTGAGAGAACTGGCTCAGGGCTGTCGGAAAGCTCTTTGTTCTATCGCGGTTGACAAAATCAGCAATAACAATGGTGCAGCACGAGCAGCACATACTTACCATGACCCATTTTCCGTTCAGATCATGGGTGGTCTTTTCGGGAGGGGCCGCCATTACTGCAGTTTGTGTTCAAAGATCGAAAGAATGGTGTGAAGAATGCCCAAGTGGGGTGATGATGTAGGAAACGGCTCAGCACTGAACCACAGACGGTTAAACTCAATATCCCACTTTCAGAAGCCACCATTGACGAGACGAAGCCGAGGTTGGGGGGTGATATTATTATTCCCTGTCATAGTTCGTTTCCCCGCACATTGGATCTCAGCTGACTCGAAGCAAAGCTGTGCCTCTTCGATGCCGATGTGGAAATGAGACCCCAACCGAGCCCTTACAGATCGAGGCTAGCTTTGCAGTCTTCTCTGATTTAGGAACTCACCGGTATAACAGGTCCTTTTGTAACGTCCGTCTTCCCTGTTCGGGTTGGGATATTCCGAATTGTTTGAGAGTGCAATTTGATCGTCAAGAATAAAGATTTTCCGCTAGCGACAATGCCAGATGTTATGGCCGCTTCGCTGTCAGAAAATGTCCGACAACAACAAAGCCGACAACGAATATTCGAATAGAATTGGCCGAAGAGGATTTTCCAGTAGTCAATTGCAAAATACGACGTCACCAGCACCCTGGTTGGTAGGTTGACGACCAGCAAAATTAGCCAGGCTCAAACAGATTCGCGACAAGATCAACTGGTTGTGATCAAAATAACATCAAATAAGTAAAAACAACCCCAGCAGGAAGAAAGTGGAAAGATGCGTAACAGCGTAACTATGTTGGGATATTGAAGGTATTACCGTATTTTCGCAGCTAGAACCGAAGTGCCATTTAGCAGTTCGGCGGTTTATTACAGTTTGAGCACGCCCTAAACCGACAAGTGCGTCCAAATCACGCTCTTAATCCTGTGACCTAGCATTTCATTAGTCCGTTGAACTATTCGCTATCGGGCATAATGTCGGGGTTCTGCCCGTCAACACCACCTAGACTAGCGCCTAGGTTTAAATCCAGGCTGAACCCAGACTTAAACATACAACTGATTCAGATCATAAAAGAAAATCTCAAAATCTCAATTGCTCCAAATTGTAAAATTCACATCACGATATCACACTCAAGACCTAAGAACCAACCCAAAATGGGCCACATTCAAAGCAATGACTACACTGCGAACGTGGTCTTTGCCCTTGGCCTGATGCCTGGTCTAGTTGGTCTTAACTCACTTCTCCGCCCCGGGAACGCGCTCTCACTCCTGGGGTTTCCCGCCCCACCGGAGCTGGAGGGGCAGAAACTCGCACATTCTCTCGTACGAATGGCGGGTGTACGAAACTTGACGATAAGCCTGACGAT
Source organism: Cylindrodendrum hubeiense (assembly GCA_014621425.1). NCBI lineage: Eukaryota > Fungi > Ascomycota > Sordariomycetes > Hypocreales > Nectriaceae > Cylindrodendrum > Cylindrodendrum hubeiense. The sequence continues at coordinate 93,160 of JAANBB010000088.1, read as the reverse complement.
AATTGCTGTTTGGTTCACCGCAGACCGAAAAACACTAGGCTACGTGATGCTCTCGGGCACCCCGATTGCTCTGATCGATGGGTTCATTAGTCGATGGCAGATCGAAGGTATGGAATGGGGCCACTGGATCTTCGTTCCATTGAGCTTTGGGCTAGGTGCCCGGTTGGTTGGATGGTTTTAAACTGCTTTATAAGTGAGCTAGGTGACTGTAGAGTCAGTGATATTACTATGTCAACTCGACCCTCCAGAGCACGTGGTAGCGGATGCACTAATTGTAGAATAATTATATAGGAAATACACCTTGCGGTGGAAATATTTTCTTCCCAAGGTCGATGCTTACGAAGCATGTCATGAATGAACTGGGTTTTGGTTATAGAATGACTGGCCAGATCATCTCAAGTTCTGCTTGTCCGTTGCTGTGGAGCTCATATCCTTTGACTTAGCTATCATCTCGGTGTTACTCAGACAATTCAGGAACGAGCCGACCTTGGCATAATATCTAGGAACTTCTTGAGGCGCCAAAAGTTTGAGTTTTCATGCGGAACGGGCAGGCATTGTTTGCGATAATTAGGTATGTTTGGTGGATTACATGAATCTCTCACCTATTGCCCTCACTTAACCCTCACCCCGCGCTGAGTTTTAAAATTTATCCACAGCTAGTATTCGCCTTCCAATTCTTCAAAAGAGCCACAAGCATTGAATCGTAGTTCCTATTCACCTCCAAATCTGCGACACTCGCAGTTGCCTATTTCTACTACTCTAGAGCAACATGACCGCACCACCAACCGCGGCCACAAAACCCGCGAGGACAACGTTCTGCGTGGCGACAGGTCCTCCTCCGTTATCTGTATTGCTTGCAGTAGATGAGGAACCGGTGGCGGCTGCAGTGGCGACAGTGGAGGCAGTGGCGTCCGAACCGGTAGTTTCTGCTGCATTGGCTGAGAGCTTGGTGGCACCGGCTGTGATCGTGACGTTGATGGCGGTGGCCGTGTATCCGCTCGCTGTCGTCTTTATAGCCGATGTTCTTACGGTCCCTGAGGCCTTAGACTCCACCACGCCCGTGCAATCGGCGACGTCTTTGCTGGGCGTCAGCTTACAACTTAAAGAGTTGGTACTGAATGACGCGTATATTGCATTAGTCACTGATCTCGCATGCAGCATTGCTTGCTAGAACTTTCAGAATACTCACATGTGTGATTCATCATCAACAAAAGTATACGCCATTGTAGATGGGCCGTATGTAAAGTTCATCGACCCACCAGGCACATAGCAGGAGGCTGATTCCGGGCAACTGAGGGCAAAGGTGGTGGCTGCGGAATCGACGTCAACGATGGAGGCCTGGACGCCTTCCTGATTGTAACCAATAAAGTCGACCTTCACAGTCGTCTTCGCCGCGGCGGCTGCAGCAGCACCGCTGTACAGAGCTAGAAGAAACAGAGATCGCGTCATGATGCGGGTTCTTTGTATCGTCTATTCAGAGACTTCTGGAAGCAATTGAGTCAATTGACGGGGTAGGTTGGTGTCGCGACGCAGTTGAAAGCTGGTGATGGGACCTGAAAGCAGCATGCGGGAGCCGAGCTTTTTTAAACAGCTTCCATCCTTCCCCCGTACTACTAATAAAACCAATCCCTGGCTGCTAGCTCCGGGAGCTTCATCATGAAGCTTGACAACCGCCAATAACATTAAGTCAATGCGACGATAAGTGGAGCAGTAACGGGGCTTGAAACACGGGGATCGAGCGGCTGAGCAGCAGGTGGAGGGATTCGAGCTGTTGGTGACGCGATGGATGAAACAACGCACGACGGGACTGTACACTGTAGCGCAACGATTGGAGGACAACGAAATCCCAGAATCGGCAGTTTGGGAGATATAAAAATGAGTGGGCAATGGCGATTCATACCATCTGAGACACGACAACGTGCACTACCCACTGACCACGAGACGGGCGCTAAAAGAACTCTCGACTCCCATGCATCCAGAGCTCGTGCGTCAGTTAGATTTCTTAGATTTCCACAGACACTGTCAAGTTTGCCGCTGCTCAAGTTGACAATCTCCAGGCTGCAGCTAATTCTAGATGAGGATCATATGTGACGTCTTGGCAAACTAGAGGCCTGCCATTATTTTTATCTCATTTTAGCTCTCAATTGTAATCTCCTGGGACTTATCGGTCTCGGTTGTGCCAAGCTGAGGTCATAGTGGAAGAAGTCACAGCTCTGTTGCCAGTAAATACCCTGGCCGGCTCGGTTCCGGTTGGTTCAGCAACGGTGTAAATTCTATCTGGGACGATCATTACCTACACCACTGCTTAAAAGACGGAGAAATATACTCGCCTGTCTGCAATGGCTATGAGACGATCCTCTTACACCAAAACATGGATTCCTATTTTATTTCGATACGAATACCTGGGTTGCCTCATCCGGCCTTACCAGTTAGCTGGTCAAATATCGTCTTGAACTACTCGGTGAATCATCCCAAAACATCCTGCAGCTGCGCGTTGTCAAGTAACAGTGAGAGATATCTTCCTGAGTAGAGTTGGTAAGCAAATTGTGTAACCCAACAACGATACCACTCAGATCGGCACGAGAAAGGATTTATCAGTTGTCATGAATGTAAAGCTTTGCGTTGTCTAGATCTGTGCCAGTGGTATTGTGACGAGAATAGATCCCGGATGTTAGTCATAATCTCCTGCCGCTTCGCAGTCGTCTGCATCTTATTTTGCATTGATTGGCGAAGATACACGTACACTGATGTTACAACTTCGAAATTAAACCTTCCCAGCTCGCTCGCCTGCTTTAATAGCGATTGGATTAGGGTCACATTTTTATGACAGGCGACGAAAAGAACACTGAATTCTAGCCGGAGACTGTTACATACTTGGCATGATGAATGGTGAGATGGCAACGGGAGAGCAACAAGGTAAACGAACACTTAAAGTCCGTAGTCAGATACACCGCTGTTCGATCTACCAGGGTAAACTTTGCTCCCACAACGAGTTAGTGGTCCCTCGGCTTCTCTTTCCGATCTTGACTGCGAGCCCACCTGGGGAGTAGTAAGGAAAGCTTCGGGCCGACATCAGTAAGACTAGAATATGTAGTTAAATGACCCATCCCGCGTAGGTTCTCTTTGTTCGGTGTTTCGGACCTTTGCTAATGTTTGACGCCTGAACTCCGATTTTCCGGACAGCACTTGTTCGGAGTTGTAGCTTCGACTTTCCCGGCCTCAATTTCCGAACGAACGCCGTGACCCTGTGACTCGTATGACCACGCGACGTTGTCCGGTTGATTGCATGTTGAAATTTCTTCAATAGCTTAGCGAATCACCTGGTGTTCCAACGAAAATGCGGTGCTTTAGATGAAGATTGCATGCATCTCGCTCGGTATCCTGAGCCTGCGGACCCCTGTCAGAACCCGAAACCGGGGCATCGACTCGATCGGAGACCCTTGAAGATAAATATTCCCTCACGTGAAGGCTTTACCCAGAATACCGGGAATTTCGGTCTTGGCTGGATTTCCAACATCATTCAATTCATTCACTGCGAGTTTGTGTTCATAAATGGCCTATGATGCATCTCCAGAAATGCGTCAGACCCCAGTCTCCTCACGAACAACAGAGACCAGGTTGCCCACTCAGTAAGTCAGAACGCCGAAACACCTCACTTCATGGGGCTTGCGTACTGCCTGAAAAGCCTTAGCGTCTTGTTAGTGCATCATTCGACTATTAGACCCAGTTCGCCTCCAGAATATCCCCTGATGGACTGATCAAATGAGCTATCGCGAGTGGATCCTCGTGGATGCTCGGAGATATGGGTCCCTTTGATCCGGGACCATGAGTCGTATCAGGACGTTTCCCGAATATTCGCTAAATATTTGGACACGGTGCTTGTGAGATTTTGGGTTTCTCCTCTGAATGAAAGTCCCCTGCCAGCTTAGCTTGTCCACTGGGGTCCATTATTTAAGACATCAGAGCCCCCGAGTACTTGTTGCTTCAATCACACATTTACCATAACCAATCACCTAGGCTTATGATTCACATTTCCAACATTCGCCATGATGAACATAGACTATTATGAGAGACTCACGGAAACATTCACCCTCGACAACACACCGTTACTAGCAGCAGCTGGAATTAGCTTCATGGTTGGCTACGCCCAGTATGTCTACGCCATCAGTCTGACTCTACGGGAAGGAAAGGGCCCCATGCCCTTTTGGATGCACTCCTTCTACCTTGCCCATGACTCTACATGGTCGTTTTTGCTCGCCAACGCAGCCTCGCGATACAATGGACATTGGTTCCTTCGAGGAACATCAGTAGCTCTGTTGATCTGGACTTGCCTCGAAATCTTCTGCATTTACCGAGATATCACAAAGAATCGCGCGGCTACCTTCTCGTCTTACTTTGGTCCAAATCCTCAACTCCGCCCAGTCCTCTGTTATGCTGTTGTCCTACAAATGGGCATGTACGCTGTCGTTGCATTAATGATTCTTCTTATGGGAGAAGGTTGCTTAATGCAATGGTTCTCTCTCACCAACGTTCTTATTGTGCTTGGCCTGACCCCGGGGTACTTGGAAAGAGGATCGAGAGAAGGGCTCAGTCTTGGGTTTGCGCTTGTCAACATTGTTGGGACAATCTGGACGTTTGCTCCCTTCAGCTTCTGGGCTCTTACAATTCCGGAAATATTTACCGAACCTACTTACTACATAGTTGGTTTAATTCTTCTAGCCGTTTCGGTATATGACTTTTTGTCATTGCCAGCTATCCTCCAAAGAAGAAGCCCAAGTATGGGCCGACACCAATCTGGTAGTGGGAGGAATTGAAGAGCGGTGAAATATCAAGCAGTCAGCCGAGTCGAGACTCTACGGTCCTGAGAAGCTCATTCCGTGTCGGAGTTCTGAATCTTTGTTGAGTAGTAGGCTTACGGGGAAGATTGAAATATTAGTGAGGGTAGTGTTATTCTATTAAAACGATACATGAAATTGCCTCCAACCAACCATACCCAGCATACGATCGTACTCTCACGGCGTCATCCACTCTTTTCTTGAATTGGGCGTCCGTTGGGTCTTTACCGAGTTATCAACTCATTCCCCACGAGGACGTGCCCTTCGCCCTGGCTAAACTTGTCCGGGAACCAAACAAAGAAAATGATCTGGACAGCCAACATGAGCACAGCATCAAAGACGTACATGGGCCACTCATGAGACAACAAATACCCATCCACGCCCATCAGATACTCAACAACGCGAAAGATTGATCTTACCATAATCAACACGCTACAGGCGTAGAGCATCTTCAATCCTTGTCTCCACGGGATATTTCGTGTCAGCTCGGGCTCCTTGATGACATGTCTCCGCATCCTCATGTCGAATATCACCGCAACGGCGATGAAGTATCCAAACACAATCAACTGGATAAATAGGCCAGAGACGACGATATATTCTCCAATCTTTTGAGTCTTGGCCTTTGCCGTTAACCCGGCAGCATTTCCCTGTACAGACAGCGAGAGGAGATCGCCGGCGAGGAATATCTTTGTCATCCTGGAGGGGCGAACGATTGAGCAACGCTCGCCGTTCACGCTGACAACCAGACGGCTGAGCACCATATAGATCGAGGCGGCGTAGAAGACGGGCGCGAGGAGAATGAAGGTGATTTGGATGACGTATGGCGCGATCTGGTTCGTGTAGTAATGAGAAAGTATGCGGATGGCATAGCCGATTATTTGAACTGGAAAAGAAAAAGGAGTTAGCAAGTACAAAAGTCTTTCTGAGTAAACCAAATGGTTTGCCATATTGCCTGACAAGATAGGACAGAGAAAACCACGTACACAATCCACCGATAGCAAAAGCGCTAGTGAACCATGCTTGCGTCTTAACCATACGCCAACAGTGAATGGCAGTAATCAACGTGAATAAGACGAGGAATGCGCTTGCGGCTGGGATTGAAGGAAGATGTTTCCAGAGGTAGACGTCTGACCCGTCGACGGGCTTCAGTTGGGTCATGGTCGTCGTATGTAGGGGTGTGTCGGAGAAAATGGAGGCCGAGCAGGACTTCGAGACCCCACAAACGATTAAGATCAATGCCTTTAGGTGAATGTCTCGCTGAGTGAGGGTGAGTCTTGGGCTTCGGGGATGATCTGGTTCTTAGTTAGCTGCAGCTCCAGTCAAGGAAGAAGAGGGTATATATGTATGTCTGGCTGCACACAGCCTCAATCAACAAAATGACAACTGTTACTGCGAAATCTGCATATCGCAAGAGCCGACAGCTTTATTTAGAGATCGATCCCGGATCAACGTCTCACACGAGTTAGTGTACGAGTATACCCCAGTTTTGGGGTTAGCTCGCACGTACACTAGCAAGGCGGGATCTCCCTGGATGCTTTGGGCTTAGTGTACGCGTACACTAAAATGGTGGGTCTCACCGGGTGTTTTGAGTGGCTCAGCGTACGAGGAACAAGACCGGAAATTCCAATCTTCCTCACCAACCTTGTATCAGGGTTGTGATACGAGGCGTGTCAGCACAATCTCACAGGCAATTTCCAGAACTCGGCGCGGAGCAATGTGCCTCCGAATGCCATGACCACAATTCTGGCTGCACCATTGAGCTTGCTGCCTGGAGCCTGGCACGCATCAAACTGCCGAGATAGCCGCTTCGGTAGACCATAGCCCATACTTAGGTTAGGCACTGAATAGCTCCAGTAAAGCTATAATTACGTAGGTGTTGCACTGAGCCATGTCTCGTCGACCTCACAAAAAGTCCAAAAATGGGTGTCTTGAATGCAAAAGACGGCACATGAAGGTGAGTCGGCTTGTCCTATCGGCCCTTGACTCTAACACCTAACCGACTCTTGAAGTGCGATGAACGTCGACCAATTTGCGCCAACTGTGGCGCGTCAGAGATGCGCTGCTCATATCTTAGCAGAGACTCGCCGTACATCGTGCCAGCTTACTCCCATGCCCATTCACATGCCGCGTCATCGAGCACTATCTCAACCGCTCCCTCAACACCAACGCCAACTTCATGGCCTGAACTCGGCATTAGCAATCACCAACCAGTTGACCCTTACAACGTAAACTCCACTCATATCGAGCTCTTCAACAATCTGTTCAGCGAAGGATTTCTACACGTCGAGACGTCAGTGCACACAGACGTCATTCCGATCGCCATGTACATAAAGCATGCCATTAGAACACCGTATCTGATGCATCAAACTCTAGCAATATCAGCTTTACATCTAAGCACCATGCCTACCGAATCATGCACCTATTACCGCGAATATGCTACGGGCTTGCAAAGCCGTGCTCTATCACTATTCAACGAAGCCAACCCCGTCCTGGAAGTTACCCCTGCCAACTGCGTCCCCATGTTCCTATTCTCGACATTGGTTGGCGCCCAGCTCCTTTGCGAGACATTGATGTATCAACGAGACAATCTCAGTGCGTTCATCGATGGATTCACACATTGTATAACTGTGTATCGCGGTGTGCTAGCCGTCATGGGCCAAAGCAAACATCTGCTGCGCGACACGGAGTTAGGACCCCTTCTTGATGATCAATCCATCATGCAACCGACAGATGCAAATGGGTCAGAATGCGACGCACTGCATGATATGGTCGATGCCGCAAATATAAACGCGTCCTCTCGGAAGGCATATCAGCAAGCAGTAGTATATCTTCAGCAGGTGTTCGATTCCCAGCATGCAGCTTCGGAAAACAAAATCCGACTGCCCGCAATAGTTGCATGGCTGATACTTGCTTCTCCGGAGTACATAGATTTGCTGCACCAACGGCAATCAGAAGCCCTTGTTATACTCGCCCACTATGCGGTACTATTACATCGTGGTCGGCATTTCTGGGCGATCGGCGACGGCAGTCGGTTCCTGCTTGAGTCCATTTGTGGAAGCCTGGGCTCCGAGTGGCAGGGATGGCTGAAGTTTCCCAAAGCAGCTTTAGAAGAACACTTGACTGCTCGTACCACTAGTTAGATTCATTGTGATATTGAGAGGTTTTGGAGTGATAAACAAGGTTAATTAGATATAAGGGCTTGCAGCAGCTGAGATAAATGATGGACTGATGATGTATGATGCTTAAGAGAGTCGATCCTTGAGCCAGGTAAGGATAAGCTGTACAATGTTGTCCGGATCCAAATCGTTCAGAAGCTCATGATAACCCCCCTCTACCAGGTGTAGTATCTTTTCCGGTGACGCAATCTCGTCAACGAAGGTCTTGCTAGTTTCGCAAGGCGCCGCAATATCACTTGTGCCGTGGATGACCAGTGTTGGTGTCCGCCATTCGCCCAACTTGTCCCACATGGCCGTTCCCACCTGTAGAGCAGTGGCAGCAAGCAAAAGTGGCATTCTCCCCCTGAACATCAACGTATCAGCCTCAGCAAGGCGTATCTGCTCCATGTCGCGGAACAGCTTCTCGATGGGTGTCCTATCCTTGGGTACATCCACAGTCGGTAATATGCGCGCAAGCAAGCCGATGGCACGTTCCCCGAGAGGAGAGAACGGCACGGGCAAAGCTGGACTGGCAAGAATAACCCCATCCACGCGAGATGAGTCCTGGGTGACGCTCCCCGCTGTTACCAGGCCGCCCAGCGAAAGCCCGAAGAGAAATACGGGCAGCCCTTGCGCAGCTGCTTGATGTCGCAACTGGATATGGTCCTGGACCGCTTTCTCAACATGCACCCTTCCGCGAGTCCCTGGAGAGCTTCCATGGCCCCAGAGATCTATGGCCCAAACGTCGATTCTTTTCTCATTGAGTTTCCGGATGAGTTCGGAGTGAGACGAGACGTAACGTTCTGCGTACTCCCCAAATCCATGTTGCAGTATAAAGATAGCCACAGGTGAGACGCATGACCATTTATGCACTGCAGCACCCGAAGGGAGAGTGGACAGCTGGTGATCACAAGGCGCGGGATAAGATTCCGAGATCATCTTCGAGTTGTCGACGTATACACTGAAGCAGTCAACTCAGTCCCTCAGTGATGCTTTATCAGCAGGCTAGGATAGACGACGGAAGCTAGGTATGGTTGATGTTAGTTGACGGCGATTACTGATGCGACTGGAGAGAGTAGAACCCGACCCTATTTTATTTTTGGGAGATTAGCGTCAGCTTGAGCAAGGGTGCACCTAAATTCCATCACACGTCAGACGCGTCTCTCAGGCATCTAGATGTGGGTCCCAATGGCATTGAGCTGAACGCAAACCGACTGCGATGCACAGAATATACACATAAAATTGGATTTAAGTTACATGGTATTTCGGTTAGCTTGTCTTCTTTCAAATCCAAAATATTTGGCCTTCTGTCGTGGAGAACTGGAAGGCATCAAAAACGAATCCGAACCATCTTTTGCGGAAAGGTCAGTGGGATAAGACGATTTTATTTTAAATCTCCATTGCCAGTTAGAAGAGAAAACCACAAGACTTTTGTTTTTGTAAGCCAGAATTTAATTGCATATTTCTGACGTACTTTGGAAAGAACTGTAAGTAAACTCGAAGGTGTAGGGTAGCACCACCCACCCAGAGACTTTGTGATGCTATCATTTACCGGCTGTTCCGCCTCAGGCAGCAATATCCGCGATCTTTGACCTTCGCTCTAAATGAATTAGCTCCGCGGTTGTTTCCCCCAGAAATTGTCACGCCATTCGAGTAATCTCGAGGAGGCACCGCGAGTCGTTTTGATCTGGCGGTGGTGCGGAAGATTGGAGGACTTGCCGAGCCCCACCAACGCCGCGCCACCCCTAAAAGCTCCGATTTACCGATATGCAACTGCCTTTGCATTCGACTGCATGATCATGGCCGTGTTGGATGCCCTTCATCCTCGTGTTTAATTTTAAAAGCTGGGCATGTCACTAAATTAAGTGTACATTAATAGCCTGGTCCAAAGATCAATGCGCATCCATAACTACTGTGTCATCCAGTATCTGATGTGGTGCTAAATGTGCACGTATATTCTTGCAACCACTAAATCACTTCGATATTTCTCATGAAACTGAATAGGGCAATAAAAAGCCCCAAACACGGTGTACATTAAAACTAAGCAATCTCTGAGGTATAACTAGTAATATCTGCCAGTGCATGTAATTATCCTTAATTCGTAAGACGGAGCCTCATCTGAAAGAGAAAGCGACTTTTAATGTCTTAGAACTACTGCGATGCTCGGCCATTGTGATCAGAATGAGATAAGTACTATTAGACTTAAGCGTAGCTGGGTTCGGCTGTCTTGTCATCGACATGAATAATATTGTCATGGTTGTCGACCGCATAAACCTTCCGTTGGTTGGAAGTCTTGACGGGGCTCTTGGAAGAGAAGATGTGGTCGAGTTCCTCGAGCTGTAGGAGATGGGGGGTTAGAAAGAAGTAAATGGTTTAGAACAGGGCAACTCACGGTTCGGTTCTTGGTCTCAGGGACGAGGAAGTACAGAATACCTGACTGGATGAAGCACCAGACACAGAATACAATGTAGGTCTTCCAGGCAATGTTCTTCAGCGCGACGGGCATACCGAACTGCATAACAAGCATAGCTATTGGAAGTGTATGTTAGCATCTAAACGACTCTCGCCAGCGTGGTAAAGCACTTCGTACCTGCTGAAGTGAAGAGGGAGCTGAAAGCCATTCCCTTGGCTCGAATCTCGTAGCTGAGGACTTCGACGGGGTAGAGAGCCTGCAGGGGAGTCCATCCAATGGAGTAGGAGATCTGGAAAATGTAGACCCATGCCAAAACAGCCCTGCTGACTGCTGGGGAAACAGCATCGATCTGAGCGTCATTTTCGGTATCCGTGATGTTGGCGATAGAAGCAGGAACGGTGATACCAATCCAGCAAAGACCGCAAACAATATTGACGATGATGAGCATAGGGCGACGGCCCACTGTATCGGTAATGCTGGCACCGACGGTAGCGAAGACGATCTGAACAGCGTTCATGCCGATGGCGACGTTCATCTGCTTCTTCTCACCCTTGATTCCAGCTGTGTCGAGGAAAGCACTCAGGTAGTAGGAGACAACGTCTGGTGATGAAAGTTAGCTGTCAGCATTCTTTTTAGTGTCGATGTAGAAAAACATACTGTTACCCGCCCACTGTCCGAAGAGAGACACAAGGCAGTTGCAGGTGAGGCGGTAGATCGAGGCACGGGAAGTAAAGAGGGCGCGGTAGTCCCACCACTTCTTATCTGTGCCGTCCATCTCCAGATGCTGCTCGTATTCATTAAGCTGGAGCTTAACCCATTCACTCTCGCGGTTGCCATGGCCGTGGAGTCTAACCAGGGTTTCAGTGGCCAACTCCTTCTTGCCACGAGTGTAAAGCCAGCGTGGGGATTCGGGGAGAAACATGGCACTGAAGGCAATGACGCAAGGGAACATCAACTGGAGTCCAACCGGGATCATCCACGAAGTGTTTCCGTCGTAGTTGGCACCTCCTCGAGCAGCACCACTAGCAACAATCGCACCGACGGGCCACATGACGTTGTACAGACCGGTGATGACACCGCGGTGTGCCGGGTGGGAAACTTCGACGACGTAGACGGGACCGGCAGCCGCAGCGATACTGACACCGAAACCGAGGAAGAAGCGGCCTGCCATGAACTGGTCGACACTGGCGTTGGCGATGGTGGCGATCTGGATGATGACTCCGAGAATGATGATAGAGGCGCCAATTGTCATGCCTGCCCTTCGACCCCAGGTGTCGATGAAAGGACCAACAAAGGGGATAGCGACGACGGATCCGATCTGGTACATGGAGGTGACGATACCTAGAAAAAGACCTGTATTAGTTTCCGAGAGCTTCAAGGGAGAGTCGTTTTCAATGGCCTACCAGTTCCGATGCCGGCGTTGTCCACTGCGAAGAAGTCTTTGAAGTCTTCGTTGGAGAGAAGGGTTCCGAAAAGCGATCCATCAAAACCATTGGCAGTCGAGCAACAGAAGGCGACAAGACTGGCAATGATCAAGATAGGAGCGGCGATCTTTGGCGGCGGCTCCTTGAGCATGGCCTGCTGGAAAGCTTCATCTCCGATCGCTGTCTTGGTGGTAGTCACCCGATGTTCGAAGTCGACCTGCAACAAGCGGATTAGCAGGAGGAAGCCTCGGTGGACAACCAGAACCTACATCTTTCTTCTCGTCGTTGATGGAGGACCCCATTGTCAGTGTTGCCGATGGGCTCGAGTCGTTGAGCTAGCTGTTGTTTGCTGAGTATGGGGAGAATGTTTGGATGCTACAGTCTCATTTTAGAGAGGGGAGGAAGCGGTATATATAACTGCTCTGTAAACATAGGCGTACCGTCTGGTGATGCTGCTGGGGCCGGGTTTCCGATCCCTGCACGGATGGAACGCGACCTGCAGATCTAATTCAACACCTAGATCTCAGAAGGCTGAAGGGGTTTCCAGCCCACTAAACACCCTGTTGCTCGCTAGCGATGCCCTCTGAACTTGGGGGTGACGGATGGACGGACGGGCCTCCGGTGCGTGCTGGCAGTCGGCGGCATCAGGTGGCTGTCGCCTTTGTGGCCTAGACTCGCAGTCGACGCTGTCGTCCCCAGTCTGGTGGAATTCGAAGCGGCAATAAATTAGATGGCTGAACCGGTACACGAGTATCTGGTGCCGATTGAGGAGGGATGTCTCCTATGGACTGATGGATGTGCGGACCAGGTAGGACCGACTAAGGAAGGCTGCGAGCAGTGATTGGCTGTTGTCGCGGACGCTCAGGTGCTAAATTAGAGTCGCAGCGCAGACGCAGCCGCTGGGTGATTACGTTCCGACGCTGAATCCAGGCTCGTCGGCCTCTTGGCCCGCGAGGATTGTATGGGTGGAAGGGGGGGGGGGCCTTGTCGGCTGACTAGGCGACGGAGCCGAGCTGTGTGGAACGATTTCGGTTGTCGAAGCCGCTGACCTTGGCGGGAGGGAATTTCTCTTGCTCCTCGTGACATTTTCGTATGAAGCAAGGGGCTCACCAGAAGTGGACGAACTGTGGCCGGCCCGTCGTGCCGCACATCCTCTGAAGGCGAACCCCTGCGTACGCATGTGGGTGGACAGGGGTTCCGGGAGTTGCTCCGGGGTAGGACTGTCGATGCTGAGGACGAGAGGAGCAAGAAGCGGCGGCTGGGCGCCTAATACAGATCAAGGTATACGAACTAAGCCCCTTCTCGACGCCATCGCCAGTTGTGAATAGTTCAGACGAAGAGTCGTCCAGAGGCCCAACGATCACATGACAGGCAGCACAGCGAGGCTTTGGCCACGCCGTAGAGGCAGCTCATTTCCCCGCAATCTGACGGTTTGCTCCCACAAACGACTATTGACACTAACGGATCAATCCCCCGCATCTCCGTCTCAGCGCCACCAGGCCGGATCGAGCCCAATGCCTCGCCGGGGCACAGCCGTTCCTGCGGTAAAGTCGGGAATGATGGTTGCGAGCAGCGCGGTCATGGCGCGGAGAAAAGAACCTTTTTAATCCGGGGTAAAGAATGGGCGGGCTTGGACGGCCCTGACACGCAGATGCCGTCCGTGTCGGGGCTTGCGCTGCATCGCCTGTGCCACATTTCTGCCACTTTTGCGATGCGAGGGAAAATGGGCCAAGAAAAAAGAGATTTGTCACAAATAATATTTGGGAGCCAACTGGCTGGTTTCAATCCATCAGTCTACCTTTTCGCATCCTGGCCCGAGAACTCCGGTGTCAGATCAGGCGTCTTTTTTTCTTCTTCAAGATGCCTCCACACAGCTTGAACGAGAACGACCTTGGTCACGGCCGGTGATGGCAGGAAGAAGCATGCCGCAACCTAGGGTGTGGCGTTCGATTTACTGCTGTAGGAAAGTTGTTGCTCCACGTTGGCACATGACACTGCACGGTCTGTGTGAACTTGCCCATATAAGATCGGAGCAATATATACCCCCCTCAACTATCAATGAAACCTGGTTATCTAGATCTACAATACATCATGACTAGACTCGACAGCACCTCTGTTCCTCAGACCGATACCATGGTACGCTCCTCGTGCAAGCCCTGCACGGTCTGACTACCCTAGATCACACGTCAAACTACTGACTGCGCTAGGCCTCACCTAGCTGCCGTGTAGGGAAAAGGCTAGCTGCAGATAGAGTGTGAGATGAGGAATATCACGTGGTCCCCGGAGGCCCGTCGCGGCCGAGCGCGAGTAAGCCCCACCGCAAGGGTTGATGAAGGAGGACGGAGGGAATGTGCCCACCGTATTTGTAAAGGGGCCAACCCCCTGGCCTTCCCATGTGATCGATCCTTGCCAATCCTTGAGAGAATATTTGAGCTCCCCTCACGGACAACACCACGAGCGATGGCTCCGACGAATCCACTGGTGACGAATTTTCGAGCCATTTCTTCAGTGGTTTCGCACCGCTTTTGACACTATTTGGCTACTAGGTTACCAACCAATTTCCCAGCGCGTCTATGAGCTGGGCCGATAATTTTCTGTCGGCTGTTGGTCCACTCGGCATCATCACGGTCATTGTGAGCGCAATTCGCATTACAGGAGTGCACAGCTGACGCTTACACGCTGATCATACCAGCATTCGCAAAACAAGAACTTATACCATTCCGACAGACGAGGAATCTCCAGACGCGAAGTAATAATGATAGTCCTGCTCAGTGGTTGGAGAAAGATCACCATATTACGTTGAAAGGCGGGCGAGATTTGGTTGCGCATGTCAGTTCAAATAATTTGAGGCAAGTACGAGTCGTAGGACTGCACACTGTTGTTGAATTTCAGACACAGTAATCTACCAAGCTCATATTAATATTTTTCAGAAACCTTGTTCCCCTCTGAAGCCGATGTCGAACCATAGGCGTCATATCTATTGCCCAGCATTGCAGCTCTCTTGCTTGGATCTTGTTTGTGAAGCTTGAGAAGATAATCCTTGAATTCCTTCGACATTTGCACAGTAGCCTTGAGATGTTCCGGCAGGATAAGCACGCGACCTTGTGCATCTTTCCTTCCTTGGGACTCGGCAAGGGCAACGGCGACTTGGAATGCTGCAGGAAATGAATGTCAGTCCAAGGCGAGTTTCATACGGCCGACAATGTTTTTTCTTACCATTTCTTATCTCCCTGCCATTCCATTTTAGCTCCCGGAGCTCCCGAGACTGCACATAGTCCTTTGTTGGTTGTTGGATCCGCATTGTTGTCTC
The DNA here is from genome assembly GCA_014621425.1 of Cylindrodendrum hubeiense. Classification (NCBI taxonomy): domain Eukaryota; kingdom Fungi; phylum Ascomycota; class Sordariomycetes; order Hypocreales; family Nectriaceae; genus Cylindrodendrum; species Cylindrodendrum hubeiense. The sequence goes on along the minus strand of JAANBB010000088.1, from coordinate 78,023 downwards.
GCGATCTTCTTCCAACTTCTGAAAGAACGTGTCCCAAACCCTCTCCCGATCATCATCTCCAAATTCTGGGTAATACAACTGCACGTGGATTCGTGAAATGAAGGCTTCATCAAATGTTCCAACGCGGTTGGTCGTGAGAAATAGGATACCCTTGAAATACTCGAGGGCACGGAGAAAACCCGCCACCAAATGGTTGCGTTCTATATCCTGCACCTGTCGCTGCTCCATGTAGATGTCGGCTTCGTCGATGAGCATAATAGCACCCCATTTGTCTGCCAATTTGAACCATTTCAGGAGATTCTGTTCAATTTCTGCTGGTTCCACGCCGATGTCGGAACAAGTCAGTGACAACAGCGGCCGTTCTGTAAAGTCCGCAATGCATTCTACACGTGTCAGAAGGGCTCTATCGGCAAATGGCGTGGGAACAAACCCGCAGTGTACGTCTTTCCAACTCCTGGCTTGCCGTGGAGGAGAAAAGTTAGTCCTTCTCCTTTCCCCTGGATGAAATCTGCGGACCATGTTGTTTTTTGTCTCTGTGAATGCGCAGGTTTGTGAACAGAGCTGATTTTGAAGAATGGCTTAATTTCTTGCAAGGCTTGGTTCGTATTGTCTCGAATATACATCTTTGTTAGGTCTTTAATCAAATCCTTTGTGGATTCCTTCATTACGAGACGCTCAAAGAGTGTCTTGTCAAAACAGGGTTCTTTAAATCCCGAGATGTGAAGGTGTTCTAAGACATGTAAGTAATAGGCTCAATAACGATGTATAATCTGTGCACATACCCCAGGAACGTGTCTTGAACACAAATGCCTCCACCATGCTATCGCACAGGAAATATTGATGACTAGTCAGGTCTTCAATCTGCCTGGGCGTGATTTCACTGTAGCCCGTGAATTTTGGTTTTGAGGCGTGTTTGTATATGAGCTCTTCACACCACTCACATGTGCAGATTTTAAATGGACTCGACGGATGCTCAACACTATCGAGTAAGTTACTTCGTTCTGCTATTGTTGAGTCATCATCATCACGCAGACAGTATTGAATTGGATCCACCATGACACAACTGATAAACTGAAGTTGGGTTAGCTGATCACCCTATTTAAGGGGAGTTAAGAGATAGATACTGACATGTCGCCTCGGTGCATACGCAGTTACACCGTCAAAAGAGTAGCAGTGGTCTTTCTGTCGAAGACGGTACCACTTCCTTCCACTTTGTATGAAGTGTTCCTTGATCTCAACAATATCTTGCTCAAGCATTCCGGTTGTGAAACGTAAGTACTCGCAAGGGTACGTCTGAAAAGATACGATGCTCTTCTCTCCAGCGAATCGCTCAACACGGTGAGCCCATGGAGCAGGTCCGACCCAGACGGAGTTGGCGTCCAGGTGCCAGCATTTAATCACATATTTGTTGACTGTGCCATCCACCAATTCAAATTCCAAGGAACTCACTACATAGGGTTTGTGTTCATCCACGAATTGTGCGTCCAGGAATACATCGGAGCCTGGCTTAAAGAGCAGCCACATCATGTCGAATGTGGCATATCCCCTAGAATGGCGCTCTCGTTCCGCTTCGACAGCCGCCTGGTACTTTTCGTTAACGAATTCTTGGGCGACAGCAATGTGTTTCGCTGCAAATCGGTTTGAGCAGGTAGACGACTGTTCGTATTGAGACTGAGGCTTCTCCAGACGTTGGCGATACTCCGTTAATTGTTCTTCGAAAAAAAAGAAAACGGCAAATGGTGCTGGGACTTCAATCACGTCGGCAGAAAAGTCAATATCAGGATAGTAATCAACTACACACCGCAGAGCCTCGTTTACAGCGGGGGAGAGAATTCTCATATAGGGGTGTCCTTTTCCAATTTCCCGTAGGTTTCTTCTTGAATCCTGGTTCGACTTGGTGTTGTTGATCGCCTCGTTCGTAAGTCGAACTTCGACATACTCCAGAACTTCAGACTGTGTCTGCTGTGCGATTTTTTCATCATTGCTGTCAAATGATATTCTTTCTTCTGATGATGTATTGCGATATTCGATACTGTATTTGATCAAATTCGTCGTGTCTGTTGATTGAGGTACTGCGATATTGGGTGCCTCATTTTGTTTCAGTTGGGTTGTCTCGTTTTCAGAACGGGGTGTCTACGCTTGAGAGTTAGAAGCCGGGGGTTCAGTTTCGTACTATATTAAACTGACGGTGTCCATTTTGAGTTCAGAATACGAGTTTGATGTCGCAGGTAGGGAAAGTATTTGACCCTAAACAGTAATTGAGAGAGGTAGGTATCTGGGGTGGACTTGAATAGAGCATCGGCTCTGATTTAAGATTTCAGGCAGAATACTGTTCCCCGATCATTGCCTGGTCAAAGGTGTGGCTTCCCGTGCGGTATTTAGATACATACGGGATTCATGCGGCTCAATCTATTTTTGACCATCAACCCTTGAATCCATCACACATCCCCACCTAGTCGATTCAGCTGCAGGGTGAGTAACCAATTTTAACTGCACGATATCAAGAGAGCTGAGAAGGTGGAGGCTTGGCAGAGCGAATGAACCGGCAACATTTGCCGACAGCCTGATTTAAATCACGGTGGCTGCATATGATCACCAAATATTCTGCCCTACACAGACTAGTTTAATGTTTCTCGGGCGGCACCTAGTCTGTCCAGGTGGGGGCTGTGTTAATTGTGCAACTTTGGGCTGACTTGCAGCTAGGCGATTTGATTGCCTAACAATTGACCATGTGAGATGAAGGCGTTTGGGCAGGCTCGCAGACATGCAAGCATATTTACAATGCCGCGTGTACAATGCTAATATTTCAGCCATCACCGATTCCAACAGCGACGCTGCGTAAGCTTGCACGATAACGATCTTTCTTGGACATTAAACGCGAATCATCGCACATTGCTCCAGCACACAAAAGCCGTGTACCCGAAACATTGTTTTTAAGAATACGCCAAAGAATTTTAGTCTGATGCTATCATAAGGAAGAGTAATGGAGTTCGCACCGTTTATCGATCCAGAACCCCGCGCGCTTGTACAGCGATATTCATGGGAGATCGATTCGATTCCCCGATCGGAACCTGACAACGAACAGTTTAGCCAACTTCACGCAGATGTCGCAAATGAGACGGACAGAAAAGCAAGAGAGGTACAGGATGAGATAAAACGCATAGAGGAGCATTTTTCTGGGACAAGGTTTGTTATCGCCGCTCTCGTTATTCCACCGTGATATCTTCGCATTGATGTACTAACAAGGTCAAAAGACGAGGAGATGAGAATGCGTTGCTCAAAACTCGAAAAGAGCTCTTCGAGGCTGTCAAAAGTTTCCAAAAACTTGTGCCGGGTTACTCTGCGACGACTCCCCTCCCCACGAGCTGGGCTGATGTTGAACAAGCGGTTCAGGATGTGCAAGCGCGCTGGGATTCAAGAACGAAAGAAACACATGTTGGAAAGGCTAAGAGTTATCTGCGAAGGATGTGCAATGGACTAAACAATCACTCAACAGCACTTAAGCTACTCCCATCAGAGAGCGTGTACACCTCACTCATCGCTGGATCTGTGGCCATGATTATCAAGGTTTGCAGAGATTCACGGCTTTCAAATATCTGAGCTAACAAGTCTTGCATTATAGGCGTCTGCAAATCATATCAACATTACAGAGGCCTTCGCACAGGGTATTGTAGTTATTAATGATGCAGTCAGCATGGTCCAAAAAAGCCAGGTCTATAATACTTTGGGGATTCAACAATTGGCTATGCGCCTCTATTCGCAGATCTTCACATATCTGACCAAGTTCATGGCTTGGTATACAACACGGAGCAGGACAAGACTCTTGAAGAGTTTCAACGAGAACATATACCTTACCTTTCAAGTAGATCTTGACCAAGTCAAAGATATTGCTAGTCTTCTCTGCCAACATATCCAGCTTTATATGTCTGCCGACGTTCGGGTTTCGAAATTGATATTGGAAAATGCAAGCGGAGGCATGAAATACTTGATGAAACTTCAAGAAACAAGTCACATACAATCTAGACTCCAAAACGAAGCAGTGGCCGATCTGGTTGAGAACATCTTGCCATCTCAGTTTCAAAAGTCCAGAGAGGAGTGGAGTGATGATATGCAAACCTTTGCCAATAAGTTCTTTGAGATGTTCCGGCAACAAATCTCTGGATCGGGCATGACAGACCTTCTTATGCAGCAAGCTACGCTCACTAGTTCTCCAAGCATGAGGCAGCTACAGCAGCACAGCGTATCTAGTACGTTTGAGTTTGACGACGGATTTGAGAAGTGCTAACTTTGAGCCAAGGCTCCAGTAGTTCCTGTACATCTAACCGCGGAGATGAGCGTGTGACTGCTGTGGCATCGCTGCCACAGAGAGGGGCTGATATCCAGTTCGAATCCCGAAATTTCGAAGACTTCTTCGACCGGGGTCAAGTCTATTCATTAACAGAATCGATCAAGCCCATCCTTGCCGACCCCAACTTCGTCATGCGACTGAAGGGATTCACAGAGACTATGGAGTCGCAAATCATTTATTCCCACAGTCGATACCAAGGGTTCGAGTCCAATCCCTTGTCAGAAGCCGTCTCAAAGTATATCTCTCTAGCTCGAGATATCAATGTTCCGGTAATTTCGTACTTCTGTCGGATATCATCAGAGGACGCTCCCCCGAATAGGACAAAGGAATCCATGGAACTGTCAGCCTTATTGTACAGTATGATCCGGCAGGTGATTAATCTTTTGCCCCCGGAGTTGAATGCAGAGGCGCCAAGATTTGGCAAAATGAGGCTGGCTAGTCTTGATGGAACCCTGCGCACATGGGACGCAGCTTTATCCCTCTTCAAGGATCTAGTGAACTCAGTATCCCTGCCTTTGCTTCTTGTCGTTATCGATGGGTTTGCCTTGTTAGAAGATGACTTTGAGCACAGCACAGATGGTAAACTGGATCAACTCGTCTGCTGCTTGAAGGAGTTGGTGGATTCTGGCGAGGCAGAAGGGGGTCGGATTCTCAAAGTTCTTTTCACTACAGACGGACTTTCAGAGCCACTCTGTCGGCAGTTGGATGAAAGAGACATATTTTTGTGTGGTTCACTATCTCCAGGTGGAACAGGAAGAGCAGCAAGGTCCGGTCGGATAGTGTCATACTGATTCCATTATCGGGCGGTGCCCGTTTTATTCCAACATGCTAAGCTTACAAGTCCTGATCCTTTTGTGCGTCGGTTACTGCCGCCTTATTCTCATCGTCCATTTTCGCATTCACCTCCTATTGTTTCCATCGGTATTCTCGCTTCACGTCTATTCGTCTCTGCGCTATTTAACATGGATTCTCTAATGGCGATGGTCTCAGCCATTGGGTAGAGAAAGAGTGCTACACTCAGTCGAAGGAGCCAGTGAGATTTAGTCGTAGATGTCAGTTGAAATTAACTAAAACAAAGTAGGAGTCATAAGACTGTCGGCTGTTATTAAATGTCAGACAAAGTAATGTATATTGCTTAGTGTCATATGCCTGATCTCCGATACTAAAAGTTTATTCTACTCTGGCTCTTAAAATTTCCGTGCAGAAATTTGCCTCTGAAAGAGTTCATCAAGCTGTGCAAAGGTTTGACCTTTTTTCCAGGGATAACTAGGAAACACACGATCGCAGGTATAACAGAATGCCCCAAGAAATCACCTCCAGCCTTAGGTCCGAGATTAGCTTCCTCAGCATTGATAAGATATGGGATTGCGATTGACCAGGCCGTGCCAGAGACCGCATTAGCAATTGAACTAACCGAGGAAGTCTTTTCACGAAGGCGAGTGGAGGAGATCTCTCCAACAATCATTCAACCAATAGTACCGAGGGTATGAAGTACAGAATGTTCCAGATATTTGAAAATGCTGCGAGAGCTCCTCCTCCATTAGACAGAGTAGCCCGCCCTACCCAACCAAGAATGTTGGTATCGAGGAGGCATGGAAGAAGCATGAGGAAAGGAGATGTTACTATTTGGATGCGTTCCCTTGTGCTCTTTTGTCTCATTGCCTGTTTTCGTGCGATTAAGATCATCAGCGGAGGGCATCCTGGAGAGATCAGGCCCCTGAGGAAGGCTTCTTTTTCGCGCCATGTGGGATGTTAATATAGCGAGTTATGATGCGAGATCTAGCGACAGTAGTATAGGGTCATCACATTATTAAAGTTGAGTGGCGGATCATCGCTGGCACAAGCAATCGTCCAGTCAATTTGAGCAGAACGTCGAACGGGATTGGTTGACACTAGGAATTAAGATGATGATTCAATCACTTTCGCGGTGTTATTTTGGTAGAGATGAGAGTGTGTTTGAAGTGCTGATAGTGAATGTGAGTTTGGTTCCGCACCGAGTGAGGGAAGATGGTTGTTGCGCGACTAGGAAAAGGGCAACACTCCAATGCAGAGCTGGTATCGCGACTTATGCACCTAGCTATAGGAAAGCAGGGTTCAAAACTATTGTAGCCCCTGTGCGGACCCTATCAAGTCGTGCTTTAGGGGTAGTGTGGTGCGAATGGGGATTGGCCATGTACTCCGTACTAACCGCACTGTATTATTATGATTCCAGAGGGTCACAGGCCCAGGGGCCAAGCAAGCAAGATAAAATCAACCCTTGACCCTGTCCTCTCACTCTGCCTCAGTCACACTGGCTGACAAAGTCGTAGACTAGGGGATGATTCGGTCCTGCTCAAAATATAGCAAAAGTTATGTGAGTCATGGAAGGTTTTCCGAAAGCTTGTGTTGGCCCATTCCACAACAACTCCAGTGCCCACAAGCTGGATGATGTTGACCAAGCGGTTTAGGACGTGCAATCCCGATGGGAAGTCCAGAAGAAAGAAAAAGAAACCTATATGAAGCACCTGTGATAACCTGCCCCTAACAAGCATGTCAATCCATTTTTCAAGGCTGCTGTATAGTTGATTTCTTTTTAGATTAGTAGTACGTGGGCGTAACGAACGTTGTCACATCATCACTCCTAGTCCGGTGAGATATTGAAACTTTTGGTCTCAACTATCCACCGATTTATATATTTACCAACTCCCTCAGATCGGAGATGATCCATGAAATAGATGAGGCCACCTTGGGCTGTGGACCACGGCGGCTTCAATGCTTGCTATTAGTGGCGAAGAGGCATGCCATTGATTGATGGGATGAACGAAGCACGTGATTGTGACCAAGATGCAGCTGGCCCAACTCGGCCGCCTTACTCATCACACTTCTGAACCTGAGCCCCAATGTACACACGTGTACAGAAGACAGATACCATTCAGATTAGAAGAAAACTGAGCATTCTGGCGATATTCATCGTCGCTACTGTGGGAAGCACTGTTCAAGACATGGCTAGAACAGGGTTTTCGTTCCCCGTCGTTAATTGTGTGTGATGGCCTAGTTCACCTAGCTCTACACAGTATAGCGCCCCATTGCAGTAGATACAATTTAGATGTTGCTCTCCACACCCGCCCCAGTCCCTAACATGACGCTGAGCGTTGCCAAGGGTGGCCCACATTGAACCCCTGCCCCCCGACCTAGAGATTAACTTACACTACCGCTCCACCCTATCTATCTCAGTGAACGAATGCAAAAGATTTCTCCCCTTCACACATCCTGCAACCACCAGGTCAAAAGGCCCATGCCGATGCCAATCACTCCTATGATGACACCAAACACTCCCAATCCGGTATCTAGACTCTGTCGACAGATGCCAGATATGACTCCAAGGCCAATAGAAAAGCCAACAATGGAGATGATGAAGACAAGGAGGCTACGCTTGTTGAGCTCTAAGCGAATCAATATGGCGTCTCTGGTACACACATTTCCCAACGTCTCACGAACAACCTCGAAGCGACTGTAGGACGTTATAAAGTTCGGGGTATTTGGGAGGCTCCTCGTGTCTTGTACTGCTCTCGTGAGGACATGACAGCGACTTGGGCTAGAGTTGATATCAATTGCGCAGGGAATGTTAAGAGAGATGTCCTCGATTGGCACCTGTGGAAGGGTCAGGGTCAGATTTAGATACGCCCAGGTCATGATGGATGAACATGCCGGAGAGAGAGCGACTGTGCAAACAACAAGAGCCATAAAGGGAATGGCCCTTACGAGCCAGCACATGTCTCCTAAGGTCTCCTCGTAGTACCTGACGAGCTTGCGGACAACTTCGGGCCCTTGGTCTGACGGCAACAGCGGCAGTTCATGAAGGAAGTAATGGCCGTGCCGGTCAATCATGACGACACGCCAGCTAATCCTGGATGCGGGGCTGGGAACAAAAGATTCATGTGATAACGAAGACATAGTTGATCTGGGGAAAGTGTGTAATTGGAAATATGTGGGTAATAGGCTTGGATTGAGGCTGTGGAAACAGGGAATTGTGGTTGATTTATATTCACTACGCCGCTGTATGAGGCTTGAAGAGTCGGCCTGGCTTCTCTCTCACCACGCCGCGGGTCCAAAGACAAAGTCGTAGCGGATGTGAGAGAAATGTGACGCGTTTGCTATTGCGAAAGTGCGCCATTGGCCACTTCCTGTGAAGAGGAGAGAAATGGAGTGGAGGGAATTGCCTCTTCAATCAAAAGGCTCGGCTCTGGATCGTGGCGCCCAGTGCGTCAGTGCGCGGGTGCGCTATTGGCTTCCAGCTCGTTGTCAGGTAGAATTCTGGAAGTCACTCAAGCTGGGGGTGACAAACCCCCCCTTATCGGGCTGATAGAGGGATGCCTTGATAAAACGAGTGCGGGCAGAAGAGCCACTGCAACTACTGCGACTACTGCGCCGTTGGCTGGCATTGTTGCAGCATTGGGTGCGCCAGCAAAGGCGTCAGACAGTGCGCCAGCCAGTGAGGATCCCCAGACAGACGGGGTTACACTTAAGCAGCTGCTGTAGTTGCTCGGTTGTTATTGGCAAGCCCAGTGCGCTCAGTGCGCCATTGGCCGTTGTTCATGGCCAGCTGTGGCGTCAGAGGAGTCTGGAAGCGCAGGTTGAGCGCCACTGTTGTCATTGCTCTTCCCGTGCGTCAGTGCGCCAGTGCGTTATTGGTCTTCGAAGTCATCGTCAGATGGGCGGTGCATTCATCACTTCTGAGACTCTGCGGGGTGACTGTGGCTGCCGACAATTCATCTCACATGGTTGACTGTCGCAATGTGCACTTTGCCTCCTCTCCCTCCGCCCTTATCTGACTCGCGATGCAATCCTTGATAAACCGGCCTGATTCCCCCGCTTTTGACTGCGACCACTGCGACACTACGACAATCTAGAGAACTCCAAACTGTTGTTCGCTACATCGCTCCCGAATTTATTCCATTCACCACATTGATTTATCCCCTCCGCATGGATCAATCTCCACGGAAGAGGCGATGCCTCAATTATGAAAAATGTCGTCATTGTAGGACGGCTAAGAAGAAGGTTCGTGTTGTTGATGCCCTCCAGCAACATCAGCTCACATGCCATCCACCACTTGTTAGTGTGAGCCCACCAACCGGGTATGGCCTCAGAAATGCAACCGATGTATCGAGCTGAGGCTTGACTGTTCTGAAAGTCAGCGGACCAAGGAATCTCAACGCTTACCGCTTAACCTAAGTGGCGAGGACACCGGCACTCGCAACATTCAAAGGTTCCATGACCTGTATGCTCTCTAATTGGTCTCTGGTTGACGCACCTTCCTAGCTGACAATTATTAACTAGCGTGCTGAGAGTTGCATGGCTTAGACGATTAAGCCTCTACGCAAAATCTGCCCACACAATCATCAACGCAAGGGATACAGTATTTCAATGGTTTTCTACACCCAAGGGTATACAGGATTTCTTTTCCTTCGTCAAGACCGAAAAAGTAGCCGTCTTTTTTCTCATCAAGTCTCAATTGGACGAATGCCCTTCTTCGAGCCATCTTTTTGCCCCTCTCACCTCTCTTACCCTTCTGCTTTCAACCGAAGAGTCATGTCTTGAAACATGTCAAGAAGCCAGAATCTCGGCAGATGCCGTTGATCACGTGCGAAATACTGGTGATATTGGCGCAGCCTTGATGATGCAAGAAGTCCGGCTTGTTGATCTATCACAATCGCCTCATTGGCCCGTCGAGTTGCAAAAGTATTACGATATTCATAGCGAAAGCATACAACGCTTAAACTCTATCTATGGTTATGAGGTCATGTCAATACCTCCGCTACATAACCTTCTCCTGCGAACAGAAGCGAGTATTCTTTTGTCATTACCTTCAGATCAGCAGCATCCTGTTGCACAGAGAGACGTACTAGGACGGTCCTTGCTGCATGTGGCTCTCGATCTTGGTCTTGAAACCATCATCACCAACCTTCTCAATCTATCCGACGAACCCACGAGTATAATTGATCACTTTGGCCGGTCACCCCTTCATATTGCATGCTGTGGCGCCTCCCATAAGATCATCAAGCTTCTGCTCGACAAAGGGGCTGATGCCAACATGCTGGATATGGATATTCGGTCCCCATTATTCTACGCTGCTAGACAAGGAAATGAGGCCGTCATTACGCTATTGTGTAGGAACGGTGCTAGCATTAACGCAAGGGACGTGTCTTGGCAGACACCATTATTCTATGCTGCTAGAGGGGGGCATGAAGCCATCGTTAAGCTGCTGCTTAAAAACAGCGCCAATGTTGATTGGAAGGATTTATCTGGCTGGACACCATTATTCTGCGCTGCTGAGGGAGGACATCGGGCCGTTGCTAAGCTACTGCTTGATAACGGCGCAAGAATTGATTCGAAGATTGGGCCTGACTGGACACCATTATTCTTTGCTATCAGAGGAGGACATGATGCTGTTGTTAAGCTGCTACTTAAAAACGGCGCTGGCGTTAACTCGAAGACTGGCTCTGGATGGACTCCATTGCTGTGTGCTGCTGATAGGGGACATGAGGCCGTTGTTGAGCTGCTACTCGAGAATGGCGCTGACGTCAATACAAAGATTGGTTATGGCTGGACTTCGTTATTTTATGCTGTTGAAGGAGGGCATGTGTCTGTTATTAAGTTGCTGCTGGAGAACGGCGCTGACGTTAACTCAAAGGCTGGCTGTGGTTTGACGCCGTTGCAATGCGCTATGGAAAGAGGACACGAGGCCGTTGTTAAGCTGCTACTTGAGAACGGCGCTGGTGTTAACTTGAAGGATAGGCTTGACTGGACTCCACTACCATATGCTATTACGGAGGATCACTAGACAGTCGATAAGCTACTGTACGCTTTATGCCATGAGATTGCGATATTGTAATTCATATCCTCATTTTCTGCTACTCTATTTGTAAAATCAATCATTTAGGGTATCTCTTCTCCAGTCTAGAACTGGTCGAATATTTCGAGATATTTCCCCTGAAGTCGTATCTGACATTTGGAACTGGAGTATTCGGCGGTAGATAATAGGAGGACCTACTTACATCTATAGCCCGGGTAGGACGATAGTCGCTGCAATGTTTTGTGATTTAAGTATAGCTTATACAGGTCACAATGCAACTCTTCGCTGCCTTCTGGATTGGCGGGCTACCTAGTCGTGTTTAGAATGTTTATGTAACGCACGAGAGGAAATGGGAAAGGTAGCAGGCAAAATATTAAGAGGCTTAATTTGGGTGCTATCATCTCCAAGATCCTGGTAAAGAGTGAAGCTTCTAGAAAACCTACCCGAGCAGAGTAGTAATCCCGTTTATTCGGGCGGTGCCCGTTTTATTTCAACATGCTAGCCTTACACGTCATGATCCTTCTGCACCACATCGGGTACTGTCACCTTATTTTCCTCGTCCTTTTTCGCATCTGACTCGTACTGTTTCCACCGGTATTCCCGCTCCACGCCTATCCGGCTCTGCGCTGTGTCGCACAGATTCTCATCGCCACACTCGCACTCGCCGCCCTCACGCAGCCAACGATAGGTGATACTCCATCTATCCTGCCTTAGCCTCACGGTCCCATCCGAAAGTGTATCTGTCTTGCGAGACTTGATGCTGTGCGTCCAGTGCAATCTCGAATCCCCGCTCATCTGCAACATGCTCCTTGGCACTAAATCGACATCGGTTCTCTCCCCCGACACCTTGTCGCGGAACTGCATAAAAACCGGCGCCCCTAATGATAGCGCATACAGTTGGTCGTATGTGCTGTGTGTGTCGACGTGCGGCGGGATGCCTGTGCCAGGAGCATAGTGTTGGAGGCAGACTTGGTCTGGTTGGCGGCCTTCGGTTGTGGGCAGTAGAGGGACGAGCCAGTCCGGAAACGGCTTAAAGGGGATATTCTCGTCGATACCGAATGTCTTATAACTGAAAGTATAGCCGTAATGCAACGAAAGGCGCCCTGGGCGATCTGGCCACTCGAGTTCATTCTGGAAGATATGCACGAGCTTCTCTTCATGGGCGGGCGTGATGAAGTTGGTCTGCATTAAAACCCCAGAGGGAGAGATGGGAAGTTCTTCCATAGTATTTTTAGAGACCTTCAAAGCGTCTGGAATTTCCCAGGATATATTGCGGTCGTATTTTGAGCCGAGGAGTGATTTCGGATTTATGGCCTGAGATGAGCAATAAACCTGAAATGAGAGTTGAATTTTCCATCACGTGATGTGATGCTGTGCACCAAACATCACCAGACATTCAGCGACGGTCATGCGATTGCATCGGGAGAGACACCATGGCAAATTCCACTCCCTAAGCCAATAATGTTATTTTCTTTTGACTTTTTTTGCCTTTGTTATTCGCGCTTCAAACGCAGGTTGCGAAAAGTCCTAGACGTAACCCACCTTGCGGAAGTAGTGCGGATATCACACCTAATCAGACCACTTTAATGAAGAACAGAAAGTGTATTATCCTCATCCTGAACATTGAAATCTGCCTTCCGCTCTAGTTGTTATACATTTTGGTCGCCAAGAGCGCAGCTGGGGTCACAATGAGGCGATGCATATGCATCATTTCAGCCGCTCGAGGCGCAGCACCTTGAGGCAGGTATCCTCTCCATCTTCCCCGCCGTCGATCAGAAACGCCATTAAACCTCCCTTGCGCCCAACTCGACCAACTTCGTATTCCTCTTGAAGTCATAGAACTGAGGAGCAATGGCATGGCGCTCAATACGGCCGCCAACGGCCGACGAACTTCTACAACTACCGCCATACCAATATGATCCACTCCGCGAAAACGAGTTTAGAGTCGTCCACCTCCATCCCGGTACTGGCTCCGACGAGTTGGTAGTCAGTATTTCGGTACAAGGAGTATCCAGTCATGGGTTCAATGCAGTTTCCTACGTATGGGGCAACAACGAGCGGATCCATCGCATCGGTGCAGCAACTTCGATTGTAACCCGCACAACACGCGACGATGGACGGGAATGGATAAGCGTCAATACCGACGTGCCGCCATCTGCCTACTTCATGGTCACCGACAACTTACGCAAGGTCTTGCAATCTATCCGCAGCGAGGAGACATTTGTTCCACTCTGGATTGACTCCCTCTGCATCAACCAAGACGATATCGCCGAAAAGACAAGCCAAGTTAATATCATGCACGTATTCTATGGCCTTGCAACGTTCACAATAATCTGCCTCACAGGATTTGAACTGATGCCGGCCGCTTTCAAAATTATCAAGGCTCTTGCTGCAATGGAGGCCTGGGAAACAGAAAAATTACCAAGCCGCTTGTCGGACGTGATGCGTTTTTCCAACAGCTCAGTGTTCCCAGATTCTGAACCTGTAAAACACGATCCTTGGCATGTTCTTATGGACTTCTTTGAGCTCCCGTGGTTCCACCGCGTATGGATCATCCAAGAAGTTGTCATCTCGGAACAACCAATCATTTTCACCGAACACGGAACCATGGCGTGGGAAACCCTGCTCGCCGCATGTCGAGTAGTTTGGAGGAGTGAAATGCACGATGATGATGCAGGCCGCGTTCACATCAGGATTCCACTCAACCTAGAGGAGCAGCGACAAACCACGCGAGCCCTGATAAACGCCCTGGAACTTGGACCAGTCTCCGAGGACTCGGATCTAGTCAAAGATGCTGGCTCCGCCAACCATCTCATCTATCTTCAAATGCGCTCTCGGGGATGTCATGCGACGGACCCGAGGGACCACGTGTTTGCTTTGTTGGGGATAGCGAGAGGACACGGCGGCCACGTTCCCAAAGTCGACTATTCCCTTAGCCTGGCAGAGGTGTATGTCAGAGTTACGTATGCTTGGTTCAAGATATCACCTCGTCGCCCATTGACGTGGCTTATGTGTGTCAACGGATCCTACCACGCACAAGATCTGCCATCGTGGGTACCGGATTGGAGACGCCCCTGGAATGGCAAGCCATTAATGTACAGTTTCGTGGCGGCTGACGGAAGTCTTCGCAAGGAAATATCTGAAAGCAGTTATGCAAAGGAAAGGGATCCAAGATGCAAAATCGAGTTCCCTGACTTAACAATTCCTCTGGTCATGCCTTTGCGACTAACTGTTCGAGGGGTTCAATTACTCCAAATCAAGCACGTTGAACTGGTCAAACGAGAAGACTGGGACGCAGGGAGACATGCAGAACTCATCAACTCTTTCCCAGAGCCTTATCCAACCACATATATAACCTACAAAGAGGCATTTGTCAAAACAGTAATGCTTAAGGAGCCGCTCTGTGATGCCGAGGAAGGGATCGAGCGCCAAGAGTCATTTTGGTCATACCGTCGAGCTCCACGAGACCGCCCGAGGCTAAGACCAGCATTTATGAAAGATGCACCTGGTCTCGGAGGTCCAAATAAGCATGTCTTCGTCAAATTTCATGGCGCGGGAACGGAACCATCCCTCTATACCATGAACTCTGGCACAGAGCGTAGCTCGATTGAGCCCAGATACACGCAGGCGAGCCTGTACAGTTTGGTAACCCCTCACTATCGCACTCGTATCACATTTCCACAGGATGAATTTGTACGATCCCGTACATGGTTCATCACCGACGACGGGTTTATGGGTCTGGCCCCTGATATTGCAGAGCCAGGAGATATCATCGCGCAACTGTTTGGGGGAAATCTGCCTTGCGTGATCAGAAGGAGGCGAGAAGAGGACGGCAAGACTATCTGGGGTTTCGTGGGCAAGTGCTTTGTGTTAGGTGTAACTTACAGTGGCTTGAATGAGGGGCTGCTGGAAGATGATATTGAAGATTTCATTATTGAATAGCTATAATGTGGAAGAGCGGTACTTGGCAATATTTTATATAATTTCGGAAGCATTTTTAGCTGCCCTGTCTCTGGGGGGCCTGGTACACGGTCAGGCTGAATCTCAACACATAATTTTGGCGATTTACTATCTCTCCCCTCTACCTTGGTCGATTCGCCACGGAGGGGTTGCATCCAGCAGAGTGATGAGGTTTCTGAATTCTCCATAATTGAGAGAGAGTTTCGACGTCCCTTTGAGGCACTTGATGCTGAATAAACTCGTTCTCAGGTGGGAATAGCTTTTGGGCGGATGAGCAAGTAAGGGGGAGACAGAGATCAATAACGCCGAGTCTCAAACGCAGCCATCCCAAGCGAACAAATTCGGCCCCCAAAGGCTAGCGATAGAGAGGCGAGCCTCACAGAATTGTGCATGAAAATTGGCCAAGGGTAGCCGCCGAGGGCATGGATTGTCATTCGACAACCAATTGGGTGACGAGGCCAGCATTGAATGAATCGCGGTGGGTTACATGACCATCGGCCATAAGCTTTCGCCTGGGCCCGAAATCGGCTCCTGTTCAGGAAAGTCGCAGCGTGGCTTACGCCAAGAATTAAACCCCAAGATACAACTCAACCTGACTTTTCTGTCGCTTCCGCCGTTACTGTCAGGTATAGTTCTGTGCGGAAGCCAAAGCCTAGTAGTGCCATGACTCAACAAGGCATATGTCTCAACAACAGCTTCAATCTTACTGCCGATTTCACAGTGGGCTTGGTAACGATTCAAGCGAAATCCTTCCCAGTCATTGGAAAGAGATGACTGAATACTTACAGTTGCTTAAAGCTTTGAGAGATGTCCATACCGAATAACTATCCTCTTAAGGCCGGCCGACACACTCGTCGTTTTCTCCACCAGGCAAGACACAGGGTAAGCCTAGTAGGGTGATACTCTTAGTTTGCCGTGCAACGGAGAGTGACCAAGATCATGCTTCAACTGCAAAAGCCAATTGATACTCTCACCAATGCGTTCGGCATGTCCAATTCAATCAATATTTATCGTAAACGAGTGTGTATTCCGATGTTGCCCATGCAGAGTGTGATGCGGGGGCAAAGAGGGCCTAGACCCTTGTGGACACCACTAGGTAACCCTTTTAGCCCACATTAGTGAGCAAAATCTCCATCAGCAAACAAGGCATAGTGGCAGAGTGGTCTAATGCGTATGACTAGAAATCATATCTCTTCGGAGGCGTCTGTTCAAATCAGGCCTATGTCGCTTAACATTTTCTTTTTGCATTTGCTCCATTCATTTCAATAGATGTAGTGTGAGTACATGCTCTTCATTTTTGGAAATGTCCACCCAGAAACAACGGCCGATGATATATCAACATACCGTTGCATTCTATACTCCATTTTTAGGCTCTAGACCTGGTAGCTCTGGGGGTCTTCTTCGTGACTGCTGCTGAGGTGCGACGTAGATCTGAGGGAAGATAGCCTACCCTACAGCCAAACGAGGAATACCTTGATTGATCAAAGGCACAGTAGGAGGAAAATTCCGAGAACAAGCATGATTGAAACTTTTATGGGAGAAGAGTGAGAATATGCAAATAAGAAAGCTTTCTTAAATCATCGATGGCCTTTGAGCACTGTTCCAACTTTGAGTTGCCATTCACTTCGTTCCCCCTTCACACCACCAGCAACCCCGCCCTTGACCCATATCTCAGCAATCTGATTGGTTGCTTGCGTCTGAGACAAATCACCAATACCCTGGTTTGCATGAACGACTATTAAACACGTCCATGCAATCTCCTGAGCCGCCGAGAAGAGAGTCAGAGACTGCAGACACGGCTGCGCATGCTGATCGCGAGGGAGCGCCCTGTTTACGCGTCGGGGACACGTCGGGGGGACATGCCGCTATCCCGCCATCTTGATGGTGTCACGCTACCAGGGAGGCTATGCCGCCTTTGGACTCATCACGCCCACCACGATGGGCCTAGCGTTTCTTTGTTGCGGCCCGCTTATAGCACTTCAGTGCTTTTGAGACTCTCGGCTATAATAATGTGCCGGATAAAGGGCGGACGGGAGAGGGAGGATCACCAGACAAAACCCCGCGAGAGCCGCCACTTTGTCTTGTGATTGAGACCACTGAAACCATCAAATCTCCCCGACCCCCCTGACGATCATCACTTGCCGCCATCGTAGTTCTATCTCTTAATATCTAGAACCCATCCACCCGGATTGAGTCCATCGTGCGTATCCGTCCCGTTCACTTCGCTCTAGCATCATGAGACTAAGCAGCGGACTAGCCCTTATCCTGGGATCAACTCTCCCGATGCTCGTGTCACCGTTGCCAAATGCCGCGAAACGGGCTGTCCCGCGCCCAAACGCCAGCAGAGCCGACGCCGTGAGAGAAGTCTTCCAGACATCATGGAAGGCCTATTACGATCATGCCTTCCCTCATGATAGCCTACGCCCCATCAGCAACACATTCGCGGATGACAGGTTTGTCCCCACATGAGGCTCTTTTAACCTGCGTCCACTGACTAGGGTGTCTAGGAATGGGTGGAGCGTAACCTCTGTTGATACACTGACCACTGCTATCCTCATGGAGGAAACCGAGATTGTGAACCAGATCTTAGAGTACATCCCCAAGATAGACTTTACCACGACGAAAGCAGCCAACCAAGGCATCTCCGTCTTCGAGACTACTATCAGATATCTAGGCGGCTTGATTTCCGGTAACGCCCAGCCATTTGACTGCTTGAAGCCTCTGAGTTTTGACTAACTATGACAGGCTATGACCTTTTGAAAGGTCCCATGAAGCATCTTAAAACCAAACCCGAGGAGGTCGAAGCTCTGCTCAAACAGGCCGAAAGTCTCGCGGACAGCCTGAGCATCGCATTTGACACTCCCAGCGGCGTCCCCGACGGTGTCATCTACCTGAACCCAGAGCCGCGTCTCAGTGGTGCCGACCGCAACTCCATCGCTGGCTTCGGCACACTGGTGCTGGAGTGGACACGCCTCAGCGACCTTACCGGAAACCCAAAATACGCCAAGCTGTCACAGCGTGCTCAGGAATACATGCTTCGCCCCACTGGAAGCCCAGAGCCTTTCCCCGGACTGGTAGGACACCAGGTCAGCACCAAGGACGGCAAATTCTTGGACAGCAATGGAGGATGGGGTGGTGGCACGGATAGTTTCTACGAGTATCTGATCAAGATGTACTTGTACGATCCGAAGGAGTTCGGCGAGTACAAAGACCGGTGGATCCTGGCTGCAGACTCCACCATGGAGTTCCTCGCATCGCACCCGACCTCACGCGAGGATTTGACCTTCCTTTCTGGATACTCGGGAAAAACGACATATCCGAGCTCTGGCCACTGTAAGTACTCCCGAGAAAGCCAAGGTTGCATGGAATTAACACACAGGTCCAGTGGCTAGCTTCGCCGGCGGCAGCTTCATCCTCGGAGGCATCGTGCTCAATCAGGACAAGTACACCAGCTTTGGTCTTGAGCTTGCCGAGTCATACTACGAGACATACTACCAGACTGCCAGCGGCGTCGGCCCCGAAGGCTTCCGCTGGGTCGACAGCGCGCAGGAACTTAGTGCCGATAATGCAGCTCCTCCAGACGACCAGGCCGAATTTTACGACAAAGCCGGCTTCTGGGCCACGTCGCGAGGCTACATCCTTCGACCCGAAACCATGGAGAGCCTATACTACGCATACCGCGCCACAGGTGACCCCAAGTACCAGAATATGGCCTGGCTGGGCTTCCAGCATATCGAGCGGGCGTGCCGCGCTGGCAGTGGCTATGCACACCTGCGCGATGTGACCAAGGAGGATGGTGGAGGCCATGGCGACTTCATGCAGAGTTTCTGGCTGGCCGAGACGCTCA
Source organism: Cylindrodendrum hubeiense (assembly GCA_014621425.1). NCBI lineage: Eukaryota > Fungi > Ascomycota > Sordariomycetes > Hypocreales > Nectriaceae > Cylindrodendrum > Cylindrodendrum hubeiense. The sequence goes on along the minus strand of JAANBB010000088.1, from coordinate 59,036 downwards.
AGTACTTGTATCTCATCTTTGCGCCTGATTCGATCGTCCAAGTGCAGGGTCAAGGGGCGTTCAATGGGTTTGTGTTCAACACGGAGGCACACCCGGTGCAGGTGCGTCGATGAAGAGTGAGTGATGGTGGGGCCACAGAGCCGCACCAGCGTAGACTTTGCTGGATTTGGATGGAGTATTATCTTTTAGGCCCGGAATGTTATTGTGAATTATTCCCTTTACTATGAACACTCAAGCAGGATTTAACTTGACAACAAAGCGCGAATTTTCTAATCTCCAAGTCCCGACAATTTTACAAAGACTAGCATCCTTGCTAATCATTGATGTGACCAAACTACTGTCACTACGAGTATGAAAATTAGAACCCCGATAATCCTTCTTGTCGTGTTCGTTCGAGGTTCTGTCTCGCCTGTCTCCCCTGCCTCGATGTTTTCTGAACCCAACCCTTGGAACTGTTCTAGTTCATCATTGAGAGCATCCAACTCCTGGAACCGTTCCATTTCATCATGGAGTGCCAGAATCCCTAAAAACTCGCTTGATGACTCAAGGCCAATGGGATCAAACCTCTCAGCTCGACGTATGAGTCTTTTTCTCTCCATCGCGGACTCTACTCCGAGGCCTAGAAATATCTCTTCTGAAGTTTGGGTTATTGTCTTATAAGGGGGTTCAAGAGATCCAACGTGGATCAAGTACGCTAAAGTAATGATGCGTACATGATCTTCTGTCATATCATAATTTGGGAAAACCCTGCTCAGAAACCGTCGCTCGTCAGGGCAAATCAATCCCATAAGTGAGAAGATTCTGTCTCTGGAGTCCTTGCATTTCGATCCGCGATGGTTGACTAGAAGGCTGTAAAGTGGCTGGAATAACTCTGGGAGCCTATCGGGATGGCGTCCCATCACCAGTGGCAAAGCCTTGAAGGTACTTTCTTTGCCGTCCAGTTGACTCATGTCTCCAAACTCATCGATGTGCGCATTTCTGCACAACGTAAATTTAAAATCGACCCAGTTGATTCCGATGTTGCTGCAATACAGTATAACATCTTTTCCAAGGAGGAATTCTTGAATCACCCAAAAGCGAGACCAGTACGGGCGATTTGCGACCTCTGCCATGGAGTCAGAGAAGTTGAATCCATCAGACTCTAACGTTCTGGCACGTTTATTTTTGAGTATTCGGTTAGAGTAGGCCTCAGGCAAGGGTACGAGGCCCAACCAAACGGATACAAAACCAGCGTTTTTATAAGTTTCGTCCATGGAAGAGACTTGGGCACTCCGTTCGACGTTGTCGGTTTGGTTGATGCATATCGCATCTACCCACAAGTAGTTCACGCATGAATTTTGTGCGCCACGACCTAGATAGTACAGGCACGACCACAAATTAGGCCTGACGCAAAATTTCTGACTGTCCAATTGGATTGTGTCTGAAGGTTCATCGTCGCCCCAGGTGTATGAAACGGCGGTATATTGAGGGGCACCCGCTCTCGAGATTGTCAACGTCCGAAAACTGATGTGGTTGTGATTCAACAGAATTGGCTGAATAAGTCTGAGCTCATCCTTTCCGAGCCTCCGCTGATATTTGAAATCCATCAGCTCAGAAAATGTCTGGTCCGTGGGGGGTTTTTGGGCGCCAAAGCACAGTCGGGGGAGGGGAGCATCAGTGAGCCTTGCTCGAGCTGTGAGGTTTTCTACAAAATAGAGAAGTAAAAAGTGAGGAGGAAAAGCCGTGCTAATGGCTGTAAATTTAGCTACATATTGGTCCCTGTCCTCGTCCATCCTTGGTTGGGCGCCATTAGGCTCGGCATGTGACGTCGTGAGTGCCGACTGTCTTGACCCGGAATATCATCGCTGCGTCCCCGACTGTCATGCGGTGAACAAGGTGCCCAATAAGAGTATTTTAGACTTAATCTCCTGGGGTGAGAACTACACAATCTTACATCAAACCGATCATGCCCCGTTGGCTCCGTTGGTCCCGTTGGTATGAGTTCCATTTGCTGTTTTCTCCATTAGCTTTCGCTGAAGCGTCATTGATCAGGACAGAACTCACTCTTCCCTAAACCTAGCACTAATTCGTTCCTTCCAATAACCTCCTCTGCATTCTTGGCTCTCCAGGGCGCAAGCGACAGTTTTCCAAGAACAGCGTATTTGACGGCACCCCCAGCAGCAGGGATGTTATTCGCCAAACCGTGCTTGTTTGCAAATGCTAAAGTCGCGAACTTTATGGCTTCCTTGTAGGCAGCTGGAATACCGAACTTGTCGCTGACGGACAGCGTAAGGCCATGCTTGGCAATCTCGGCGCCCAGGTTCTTCATCAACGTCGCGTTCCTTGTACCGCCGCCGGATGCAATGACCTGCACTACGGCAGTCCGGGGAAGAATAAAGTCGACGAGACTGCTCGTGATAGACAAGGCCGTGAATTGGGTCAGCGTGGCGAGAATGTCTTCTGTCGACTCGGCGGCGTATTTTTCAAGGATTCTGTCGGCGTAACTGGCACCAAAATCCAACCGCCAGGCTGAGCGAGGTGGTTTGCGTGTGTAAAAGTCGTGGGTTTGAAGCTCCGCGAGAAGCGATGCAATCGCGTTGCCCTTGGCAGCCAGTTCTCCATCCTTGTCGTAGCCACGGCCCGTCCTGGCCTTCACGACATGGTCAATCATGACGTTGCCGGGGCCAGTATCGAAGGCCATCATCTTGCTGCGATCCTTATCTGCAAGCTGCAAGTTGGCGATGCCGCCGATGTTTAGCGTCACGGTTGGCCCGTCATTTCGAAACGCGACAAAGTCGAGATACTGCATGAGAGGTGCAGCTGAACCACCGAGCGCGTGGTCGACTGGTCTGAACTGCGTTACCGTATCCACATCTGTCAACGCCGCGACCACGCCTGATTCCGCAATAAAGAAGCCGCAGGGGTAGCCGCCCTTCAACCAAAGGTCCGGTAGGCTCTTGTTACCACTCAGTATGTATTCACGCTCCTTGACGCGGTTTGGAGGCTCTTGGTAGATGGTTTGTCCGTCATAGCCAATGACAAAGATGTCCTGGGGTTTCAGGTTGTTTTGAGCGATCAGACCATTCGCTGCCTCTGCGTATAAGGCACCAGCGACGTAGTTCAGTCTTGTCATCTCAAAAATGGTGAGGTCGTTGTCAAAAGCTCGCAGAATGAGAGGCTGCAGCTCCAATGGCCAGTCTACTGTTAAGCCATCTATGTACTCTGGACGAGTCGGATGGCCGTCCTCTGCAAGAGAGATTTTGCATAGAACAGCATCCACGCCGTCAAAAGACGAGCCGCTGTTGAGGCCAACGATGTACACCATAATGTTAGTGTGGTGTGGCGTGGTGTGGGAGACTCAAGGATGTTCGTGTAATTATGAGACAGAAATGGCTTGTTCTGTTCAGCTTAGAAATGGGAGAGGAGATTCAGTCATTAAATCCTGAACTTGACATGATGGTCGGTATTGCTCTGAATGACACCCTCCCTCGGTTCCGGGGCAATTATGGGGAACTTGCTCCACCTTTGTCGAGGCATCACGCGAGTCGCATCCGTCGGAGGATCCCCCGACGCATTCCCCGATGCTCCACTAGTCACCACACCACACAAACATGGGGATGGCTGTGGGGAAGGTGGAGATTGAGTGCCATCAGGTGTCCCGATGAGCGGCGAAAGTCTACACACGAAATGATGTCGCTTGACTCGGGAACAGACGAGGTCACGCAGCCTACAGTCTCCCTGTTTGAGAAGGGGGCTTGCGAACGATGATAGCCGAACACCACGGAAGAAAGTGACAGAATTGGTCATTTGATCACTATTTTGGGAGTGGATTACATGGAAATGATGATATGGCATTTGAGGCAAAATCCGATTGCGTCAATAGCGACTACCAAAACTAGAGCAGTATTTGACTACGAGGTTGACTATGGTGAGTTCAGACCTTCAATGCAGGTTTAAAATTATAACTTTGAGCGTGCCTAATTGCATGATCTACATTCCGCAGTCAGCCATTTAAGCGGCCGTGGCTAGTCCACAGTCATAGAGTACGTAAACTCCTCAGGCAAGCAATCCCGCTAGAAGTGCCTTCAGCTTCTCCGTATCGTCGCCAAACTTCTTCATGGCGTCAGCCGACTTCTCCACCGCGCAGGCGTCAGCATTAAACGCCCATCTAAAGGCCGATTCATCGTTAATGTAGGAAACTTCAGGCAAGTCCGAGTTTTGTGCTAGGCATGATTAGCAGGAAGTCGTAGGGTTGTTCATTGATACGTACCACTCTGTGTTGTCAACTTGGCGACAATGGGCTCCGTCTCCTTCTCCACTGCTTCGAGAATGGCCGGTGCTGCAGTGAGCAGATCAATGCCGGCCAAGTCGCGAACTTGACCAACATTTCTGAAGCTTGCTGCCATGACCTTCGTGCTCAGACCATACTTTCGCAGGTAATTCTGGATCGTTGACACGGTAGCGACGCCCAGGTCTCCCTCAACGCCGTGCAATTTGCCCCAGTCGGCAATACGTCCAACATACGGGGCAATGGCATCGACGCCCGCCTCGGCGGCGGCAATAGCCTGAACCAGGCCGAAAACCACCGTTACCAGGCAGCTGATTCCGTGTTCACTCTGCAAGACTCGAGCGGCCTCGATCCCCTCCCAGGTGGCACTGATCTTGATGCGAACTTGCTCCTTTGGGACTCCCTCTTGCTTGTAGAGGTCGATAATCCGGAGTGCAGCAGCGATAGTGGCCTTTGTGTCAAATGAGAGGGTGACATCAACCTCAGTGCTGACCTTGCCAGTGAGCTTGTAAATCTGGGTTCCGAACTGAACAGCCAAGAAATCAACCGCGGTTGACAGGCGCTCATTTTCTGAGACCGACGTGGGCAAACCCTTTGCGTACGAAATAGTTTTTGAGATTAAAGGCGCATATGAGCTGTTCTGCGCTGCCGCGTAGAGGAGACTGGGGTTTGTGGTTCCCTCAGAGGCCTGAAAACGGGCGATCTCTGTCTCTTGTAAGTGATTGAGCTGTGAGGTGAGACTAGGAGTCCACTTACTGTCAAAATCTGCCGTATCGGCGATCAGGACTGTTCCCGCTTCCTGAAGCTGCTGTAGAGGTCCGGATGCCATTGTGCAGGTTTTGAGTTGGTAGTTTCGTGTGTTGGGGTACAGCGGTCACACAGCAGTGGGGGATGGTGATTGTCACAAGTCAGACCCAGGCAATGAGATTTTGATATATATTATTATGCAAAGTCTTGGTGTTCTGCGGTGAGAACAATTTACAACCACGTGTTCCTCGCATGCGCACCCAAGACCAAGTCCAGCCAGGATCCGTCGCACCCAGACGCCATGATGAGCGGGGAATGCTCCGTCGGCGGCTTCCCCGATGAATGGCCCACATCTCAGCTAGCGTCACAACGTGCCAACTAACGTCGATCCTGGAGGACTTCAGAAACGGGCACATGACCCATACTAGTGCGTCGGAGGATCCCCCGACCCTCGCCTATGCGAGTGGCACGTCGAGCTACCGATTCCCCACGTTTCTCCACGCCCACACGCTGCATGTTCTCCGCACTCTTCTGACAATCCTTTCTAGACGCTCGCTACCCCAGATAACTCACATACCGGTGTGTAGCGGACCCGGGGTCCTGGTATAAGCAGGAATTTTAGCTTGTCAGTTTGCTGCAGCGATCAGGCCACCCTTGTTTCCGTGGCTGAGAGGTTCCGTTGTACCGACTTTGTTGCGGTGCCCGAGGCTGCGACACATGACGGACTTGACGTGTGAGTGACCAGAGCTGAACAGGGTGTACATGCCGTTTTACCGCCGGCACTGGCTCTTGTATAAATCGAACGGATTCCAGCCGTGGAGCCCTGGCATCATTCCCTCTGCATCTCACTCTGACCTGCAGGGTTCATCTTCATCACCTTTGGGTTAATCATCTTTATTTTGATCTTACTGTTCACACCTGCAAGATGGGGAGATTCAGTATCGACTTCAAATCCAACAAGTGGGCCATCATCTACTGTGGTGTGTCCACGTTTGGAGCTCTCTGCTATGGATACGACCAGATCTACTACACCGGCCTTCTGGGCATGCGGCCATTCATCAACGACTATGGCACCTCGACCGATTCCGACGGCAACAATGCCCTTACAACCTCATTCATATCCCTTACCGCATCCATAATCTACGTGGGAGAGCTTCTCGGCGCCCTCATGGCTGCGCCCATCAACGATCGATGGGGCCGAAAGGCCGTCTTCTACTGCGCCTCGGCATGCATCGTTGCTGGTGCTATTGTGCAGTTGACGGCCCACGGCATCGAGGGCCTCATCATCCTTGGCCGCATCCTCATTGGCCTTGGAATTGGCCAATTCACCGTCACCAGTCTTCTGTACATCGGCGAGGTGGCCCCGGTATCTATCCGCGGCCCCGCCCTCATGATGTTCCAGTTCATGCAGTCGTGCTCGCAGCTCGTGGGCTCCGGCATCACCCAAGGAACCGAAGCGATTCCCAACAAGAACTCGTTCCTCATCCCCATGGGGCTGCTCATCCTCCTGCCGGGTCTGATGGTGCTCTCGCTGCCGTTCACGCCTGAAAGCCCCACATGGTATATAATGAAGCGGCGCATTCCCCAGGCGGAAGCAGCTCTGAAGAAGATCAATCGCAGCACGCCAGCATACGACCCAGCCCATGATCTAGACGCCCTCAACGAGGCTGTGAGACAAGAAGAGCTGAGCAACGCCGAATCCAGCTGGGCTTCATTGATAAAGGACCCGATTGAGCGTCGGAAGCTCCTCTACTCCTGCGGTGCCATGGTGGCCCAGCAAATCAACGGCATTCAGTTCTTCTATTCGTATGGTGTTGTCTTTGCGCAATCTATCGGAATCAAGGAGGCATTCACGATTTCTTTGATTACCAATGTTCTCCAGGTCATCGCCGTCGCCATCTCTGTCCTTCTCGGCAATAAAATATCGCGCCGGAAGAACCTCTGGGTTTGCAGTTGGGGCATCTTTGGTGCTTTGCTTGTCGTTGGGGGTCTGGGTACCAAACGAGCCTTTCCCACAGGTATCAGCACTGCTATTGTCGTCTTCTCTTACATCGTCATTGTGTGCTTCAACTTTTCCCTCGGACCCCTTGCGTTCACGATTGCCTCGGAGATGGCTGTTGGCCGCAACCGCAACAAGATCATGTCATGCTCTATTGTGACCTTCTTCTTCACGGTCTGGGTCATCGCCTTCACTTCGCCGTATTTGTACTATTCTGCAAACTTGGGGCCTATGCTCTGCTTTGTATATGCTGGAACAACCACGATCACTCTCGCCTATATCTGGTTCTGCGTTGGGGAGACCAAGGGACGGACGCAGCAGGAGCTTGAGCGATTCTTCACCGATAAGATTCCTGTCCGACAGTGGAAGGACCACCAGTTTGAGGATATCCCAATGATCGAGGAGGAGAAGGTTGCAAAGCTGGAGGTTTTATCTGCTCAAGTCGAACGTGTTTAGTTTGAGAATTCATTATCTACCTACTGGATAGTGAGTGACCAAGTAATGGCAATTCAATGGAGGATGAACCAAAAAACGTTTCCAGTATTCCACATTTCCACGAAGACCTTGTGTGTTGTCAATGCCTCCATCAAACTGACCCAGCAGAATAAGGCGATGTGGTGATATTAAAGTTCTGCCTCTCGTTTAGCAAAATCGCCAAGCTCATGTCGACTTTCAACGACTGAACAGGTGACGTCTCGAGTATTCGTTCGACCCGAGTCAGTAATTCATCCAAGTCGCCTATGTTTCGAAAGATGGGAAACAGAGAGGTAACGGATTTGACTTGGAGAATAACAAGGTGCGCGGCGAACAGCAGTTGTATATCAGTCCAATTGTGATATGGCAAGAGCCGATCACCTCCAGAGTCGAATAAGCGACAGGCGAAGTGAATTATGAGTGCTGCGCTCTCGATACAATCCCGGCATGACTCGAGAATCCATGGTTCTTGGTCCGAATGAAGGTTTCGGTTGTCCGGGGGGCGCACCGTGTATTCCATATCCTTATGGAGGAAGAAATACAGCACGGGGCGATGGAGAAGGAAGACGCAAGAAAAGTATCGAAGCGCAGTCTCTCTCTTATCAATATGTTAACAAAGAGACCAAGGTATCCAGTTCGTGACGTATAGCTTACCAAGCGGAGCGACATGTCCGGGACGTACATGCTTAAGGTGGTGGTGTCGCGAGCAAATTGTTCGTTGAGGGGTCGTGACCGATACCAATGTGACAAATCGCCCGAGAGGCTATTGACTATGTCGGCAAGTTCATGAGGCTGCGCGTATGCCTTATTTGGGCTGTAGAGAAGATGAAGGGTTCGGTTTAGATGGCATCTCAACCACAAGTGGCTTTCGAGCTCGGTTCGATCTAAAGATTCACGCCAGGCTTCACCTTGTTGGTTCTCACTGGTCGCTGCAGTAAACGAGGCGCTATCGGGGTATTCGGCTAACAATGATGTGCAATTCCTTGACGGAAAACCGTCGATTTCGGTCAAAATGTCACTGCTCGCGATATTAGTTTGAGCTATGGTTGATAGGGTAGTCCAAACCTTTCAAGAATAAAATGCAGTCTGGCGAACCGACGTACTGAGCTGTTTATATGCTGTCAGGACGAAATATGATTGGTGATTCAGGTCTTCTTACTCGTGGCCGAGGTGCTTCAGCGAATATCCCTTGATTGCTGGGTCAATTGCTTGCAGCAGACCAAGAGCATGGAATGGCCGGGCCCAGAAATACACGAGGCAGTACGCCGTCATTAGCACCAACGGAACACGCTCCTCGTCTGGTTGAGACAGCAGCACCCACTGCTTCTGGAGCACAATCGTGAAAGCGTGTGCAGGCACGCTTCTTGCTGAAGAATTATCTGTCACCATATCATCCGCAAGTTGTGTCTTTGCCAAAGAGAGAAGCAGCAATTGCGGAATCGATAGTCTCTCAAAATCTATCGGGGCGGAATGTGGTGAACCAGTGTTGGGAGAGGGAGATTCTGGCGTGAAGCTGCGCATGATGCTGCTGTGACTTAGGGGTTTACACAAATCGAACAGCTCCGAGACGAACAGCGGCAAATCAGTATACGACATGGCATAGAAGTGGTCCATGGCATCGGCCACCTGCCACAAAAAGATCTGCGGGGCATCATGGCTCGATGTTGCTGTTTCAAGCAACCAAGGATCTGCCGCATCGGATTCCCTGAGAAAGGTGGTCGATATTACGCCCGGAAGGGTCAGGTTCAATCGAATTCTCGGCCAGCAGTGAAGCATCTTCTGGGCAGAAGCTGTATGAAGGTCTGGAATGGTGCTCCGGACTGGGCCTCGGTTTCCCTGGGTTGGGTCTTTCGAGGGCAAGTCTAGCTCAGTGCCATCCCCGCCCTCACCCTCCAGAGCTTGAAGGCGTGACTCAATGCCGGTGAGACGGGAAAGCACCGAAACATCCCTATAAGCTATCAGAAAATGCGATTGGTTTTGAGAAGAGCGAAGCATCCCACGTCTCCAGGCTAGTTGGCGTGGGCCGGTATGTGCACTCGCGACCCGCAGTCTTGCAGTGGCTGCATATGGGGCGGATGCCGTCACATCTAGATTTGCGGTGCCTGCAGGTGTCGCAAGCAAGATTTGTCTTGGATTTAACGGTCGCCATCCGCGAGTTCAAGTAATACCATCAAGTAAGAGCACCAGACAATAAGTCTAGGGTTAGAAATCGCGTCGTGAACCAAACAAGAGCTAAATAACATCGGCGCGGCATAACGTTAAAGCCGGCCGTGAATCTTGGAAGACTCATGTGCACTTCTTTATTAGTCAGCTGCCAATGGCGCGTTGAGTGAAGCGACCCTAAAAATTGACGTTCGAACTTGTAGGGAATGAACTCTTTCACCGAGGATAGACCTTTCTGTTGGCATATCTGCCTAGCTAGTCCCTGAGTAGGTAAATATGAGTTTCTGAGATGGTCTGGAGTTACAAGTCAGGTAGCATTCGCAATGATAATTTTCCCATACAACGACTTGAAAATTACTGTTTCAACTTGTTCTTGATATTCATTCTTACACGATTGAAATTACTGGTTATTATGATGTACACGTTTGTGGCCTGCCGGTAGCCCAATCTCTCTCCGCGTTCTTCTCCTGTTGTTCTCTTCGGCGATTTTCCAGATCTTGACGAGCTCTTCGTATCTGCTCCACGCGCGCTTTCCTCTCTTCCAGATCTTGTCGGATTCTCTCTCGTCGCTCTCTCTCCGCTCTGACAACTTCTTTGGCGGCAAGCCGAGCCTCTGCAACACGCCTTGCTTCCTCTGCAGCACGCTTTGCCTCTTTTTCGACAAGCCTGGCTTCTTCTTTCCGCCTATTAAGGACGTCCCTTTTTACATTCTTCTCCTGAATTTTCGCGCTGATGATATTCAGCCGCGATTCGATTGCGTCCAGATCGCTTTCGCACTTGCGGAGTGCTGTCTCCAACACTATCCTGCCAGTCCTGCGACCAGATGCGCGCCGATTTCGAGCTTCTATTTCTTCGGCAGACAGCTCCGGGAGTAAGGAGTAGCCAGAAAAAAGTTCCCTCAGGGCATCTTCTTGCGCATCTTGATCGTCCTCGACCTGAAGCCTGCGAAGGGTCGATTCTTTTCGGTTAATTTTTCTGATCGTCTCAAAATGGTCGCCTTGTAGCTTCCTTTTTGTGGCCTCCATGTGCTGGATTTCTCTGTCCAACTGGTCACTCTTTGCGCCGTACGCGCGTGACTTGTCCGTCTGTGGAGGAGGGCGCACGTGGCGGGGTTTCGCCTGTGGCTCTTCATGGGTAAAATAGTTTTGAGTAGATGCAAAATAATTTTGTGAAGAAGCAAAATGCCACCTGGCATTTGGGCACTTTTTGGGCCGTGCAGCAGCTAGATACTGACGGTCGAAACGGCGCCGCTGGGATGTGTCGGACAGCGTAGCATACGCGGCCTGGAGCTGCAGGTACGGCATCTTTAGTTGGTGTATTTTTACGCTCGAGAGAATACCTACTATTTGGAACTCAACTGTGGCCTGTGGGGAGTTTTCATTCTTGTCGGGATGCTTCAGTCTTGCGAGACGTCTGTAGGCCGACTTGATCGTGGCATCATCAGCCGTCTGTGGGACTTCTAGGACGGCATAATAATCGATGGTGAACGGTGGAGGAGCCATGGTAACGGTAAGACGACAAGCCGGTGCAAGACATGGCGCGCCGTGACCGAAAGGTTTCTCAATTCTCGTCGCTATAAGTGTGTTTATAGGTGTGTTTATTTACCTTCAGCCATAGTTTTCAATTCCGCTCGACGATCATCTCTTATGTGAAATCCCGCATGGGGAGTGTGGGGCAACGTGTGTTGTGAGGCGGCGGTGGCTGCTGGTTGCGGTGGGTTGATTGGCGCAGCTGGGAGATTAGGGACAGGTTGCAGGTTCTGATTAGTTGGGGACAGGATGAATGTCAACAAAGGCCATCCCTGCACGTCGTTTGAGCTGAGACTCGCATTGGATAATGTTGGCTCTGCAACTCCATGCAGTGTGCCACACTGCCTTGTCACCCAGGCGATGCCTCACTCCTTTTTGGATAAATCTGAGTGTACGCCCCAAACATGGCAAACTTGTAGACCACACAAATAGAAACAAAGCGAAGATGACGGAGGCTCAACTGACTCGTGAGGCGTAAGTGCCTAGAGATCTTCAGCCATGCTGTGAGCGCCACGCTGTTGTATCCAATGGGGCAGACCGACACCGTCGCATACAAATGAGCCGCAGCAGCAAATGAAACAGGGACATAAGCCGCTCCGCCTCCCCCTTGGCCTGAAGCAATCCTTGCCACTCCGTCATTTCAGAGGCCTCATTATGCCAAAACAGCCCACGACAACATGGCTGACGTTGTCAGTCTTATATTATAACAAATATTGCTGCCTTGGCTGACGTACCATTCAGAGTCATTAAAAGTGCAAACCTATTGGATATAGGAGAGATCTGCGAATGATTCTGGTCGGGATTTCAGTAGTTCACTCGGCGTTGGAAAGCTTCCAGTTATTCGCTAATAATCATAGATAGTATACGGAGGCAGTGGGGAATCAGAATGGAATGGAAGTTGACGCGACTGGGGGTCGTGCAGCTCTTGACGTTGTTGCCAATGAGCTTGGTAGTATTGCTATTTCAGATACCAGCTACATTGTCGCAAGTCGACGCAAGAAAATGAAAGACGTGCATCCGTCAACGGGAAAGGGAAACCTGCAAAAAAGCTTCTTTCTGGCATTCATCAATACAATACCACAATTATTCTGGGCTTGTTGGACCAAACTGCGTGAATGTTGCTTCCTAAGTCATTCCCTTTCCTAAGCGAGCGAGCCCCAAATCGCAAACTTATCTCATAGTCGGGAGATCAAGGAAGTCAAACCCGCCGTCAAAGAAAAGTCCAAGAGACACTAGTTCGCAAGTCAATAACTTACTCATGATCTATTTTTAAACCAAGTTAATTTTCCCGGTATTGACCGGGGGAAATTTGCCCCTGACTGGAGAAGTCAAACCTGACCGAGATGCATAATTACGCACGCGGCCTGCATGAAGATAATCTGGGGAAGTCAATGCTGCATTTGGCATAGTGGGCCATATGACTGCATACATAGGTTCAGTTTATCCCCTTTCGTTGGATTCGTGGAATACACGGCCGCCGAAACGATTGTCTTGGCGTCCTATTTCATACACCAGTGCGTGAAATGCTGCTCATGCTCAAGCACAAGGAAAGATGATTTCAGCTGTGTTTAATATCACTTCTCTTACAAGAATGAACAGGATGACAATGCCTCGTTCTGCCGTGGGCTATCAGTCAGCTTTGTCGAAAGCTAGACACCACTCTAGAGCTCATTGCCTCAAACCATCAACTCAACTGGCAACTGATAATTGACGATCTTAAGTCAGCGCTTCATACTTTATACCTTGCCGAGTCAGATGCAACGTATCTATCTGGTTGCCGACGGCGGTGACTGAATGCATCCAAATGCAATCTTCTGAACTTTCTTGAGGATCTTGTTACCGATCCGCGCTTCAATCAATAACAACAGCTTCTTGCCACAAGTCGAAGCAATTCAGACATCGATGTTATTTAGTTAAGCACTCGTTGGAGATGTATGTTCAATTTCCACTTACGTTGTCTCGCTATTCATAGCACCCACTAATTGGCCGTCAGGCTTCGATGCGCGGAGATGATTACTAATTTATCGAGAAGGATATGGTCGGAAGATGCCGATGAATGACAGCCTCATCGGACATCATATCCGTATCTTAAGATTTACCCTCGCGGTTCGCGGCCTTGGGGTGCCGAGCCACGAGGCCTGGAAGAGGCACACACACACAGTGGCCTAGTCCTCGGCCGGTCTCACCCATCCTGATGGCTGCGATGATTGGTCTTGACTTGAAATATATGGGCCCTGTGAGTGCTCCGTTTTAATTAGGTCTAGGCCCATTTGAATTAGGTCTAGGCCGTTGGCGTGGTCAAAATACCATCCAATCAATCCGGGAGAATGTCCCCACACTGGCCTCCACTATTCTCCTAATTAGTACACTGGCATCTTTAGTTTCCATGTAGGAGGGTGAATGCGAACAACCCGTAACAGGCGTGCGTCAGTAACCACTCCCAGGATCCCAGCATCGCCGCACCTCGATACCTATTTAACCTGCCTTCTTCCCGTCATGTTGCCATCTTAAATCTCTATCCTCATCCTCATTCTTATCCTCGCCACCTCCTCAATCATGCTCCCTACTTGGATCATTCACTTCACACGCTTCTCATTCTTGATGCTCTCATCCCTCTACCCAGCCCACACTACCAATCTTCCCGCCCCCCACCGGTGCCAGAAAATCCCCAACATGGACGAGCAACTGGCTGCGCGTGTCTTTGACGCCGCGTACGGTGACCATATCCGCGCAATCCCCAAGGAAGAGGCTGATGCCTGGTGGGGTGCAATGGACTTGACAGACAAAGTTGCCAAAAGACTTGCCGAAAAGTCTGGGCCAGATGCTGAGGCCATGTTTCGAAAAGCCCTCGGCGACTTTGCATGGGAAAAAGTTCCCTTGAGTGCTACTAAACATACCCTTATTCATGTCTTCGAGCTTCTGGATGACCAGGCACTTCGGGCTGCATATGCCGACTTTCTTGATGCCCCTCTTGACACTGCGGAGCAGGAGGCTGCTTCTCGAGCTACCCTTTGCCGCATTACAGGATTTCCAGCCACTATGGCCATGAAATCCAACACGGATGAGGCCCAGGCCCAGATGCTTGCCATCATTGAAGATGCCGAGGTATGTAGTGCTGCTGCTACTTTTTCCAAATGCTCATGTTAACGGTGCTGTTCATGTAGCTTCGCTGGGAAGATCAGCCGGAAAGGCTGGAACAATTTGTTACCAAGCTCTTGAAAATGGGATTCGAAGAGGATCGAGAGGAGGCGTTCAAGGATCTCATTGCCACTGCGTCCTCTGAGGTTGGCCTGGTTGAGCGTCTGACTAGGTTCAAGGAAGACTTGGATGGAAAGGTTGAACTGTGAGGTGGAGTGACATGCCGCACGAATCTCGACGCAGCTCTGCGCTTCTTTCACTGAGCTTCCTTAAGCGGCTTTTAGGTAGTGCTCTAGCTTGAGTTATATGTTTGATATGCTTCCAAAAGCTTTGCTGCATTATTGCTGACGTTTTGTATTAATGTGGAATACCCCTTCCGTGGCTCTCAGTATGTTTTGCCATTATCATACCTTGGGTCTGTGGTCTAGCTGCGTACGTGAACCTCCGATCTCGGGCCTCCACTGAAAAGTGACGGAAAAGTAGTCAAAACATACTTCAAGACTATGCCAATCATTCTACAGTGCTATAAGTATCACTAACTCATCAAAGACTAAAAGTTAAAGTCCCCACCCCGTACAAATTATCTCGAACTCATTTGCTCGATGCGAAACTATTAACATCGGTTGATGGCTCGCACCACAAATCAAAGATACCACAACAGTTCATCATAGTCGAGTCACGGTGAAATGCCAACAGTAATTGTAATTAACTCGTCTGTAAATAGATTTGAAAAATGATGTGCGTTCGACAAAGACAGAGGCCAAGCTCCTCTCAAACATATCTGTTGGACGCGCCTTGCGAGTCCGTAGCCGTTGTCTCCCTCACCACATAAACCCAAACGAGAACTTTAGAGGAACGTACGAACTTTGGGCAAAACGCCACAAAGTCGTTAATGCCGCGAAAATCACCCCCTAAGTCTCGAGGACAACAAAGTGGACGATGTAAGGCTGAACAATGCGTGAGGTCCTGGCAATAGGTCCTACTTCGCCGTTCCAGATGCTGGTGGTGACATTGATGAATTGAGGGTTCTCGCCCTCTCCAGTGGGAATCTTGTTCCACTTGAATGTCCAGGTGATGGCGCCGTCAAAGATGCCCGAGGTAACCAGCTTCAGATAATCCTCGTTGAATTCGGGGTCGATCGAAGTCCTGGCGTTTCCTGTCGTCTTGGGGATCTGCGCCCTGATGCTCAGGTCGTGGTCGCTGGTGAGGAACTCATTGATGGGAGTCAGCACGTCTCCAAAAATGGCGTCATCGTTGCTGTCGCCCTGAGCCGAGCCCAACAAGCCATCGTAATGGATGGGGATAGTCCAGGTGCCCAAAGATGTCTCGACCGCGACGCTCTTGTTGTTGAAGTGGTCCACCGGGAGCTGAATGGGCAGCTTGAAGGAAGACTCGAAGGGCTTTTGCACCGGCTTGCCATAACCTGCACTGAAGGAGCGCAGGGAAAATCGCAGGCCACCAAAGAACTCCTCGCGCTTGAAGAATGGGGGGAGAATAGAGCTAGGCAGCTCGCCCTTGGCCCTGAGCTCGAGGAAACGCCCCGAAACGTTGTAGACTGCGGCAATGTCTGCGGCCGGAACTGGGACGGGGGAAGCCATTTTGTTGAAGGTGTGATGGAAGTTATTTGATGAGTAGCTGGGATATATGGTAGAATGAAAGATTTAGATGGGGAGAAATGGTAAGGACTGGGCGGTGGCAGGCAGGCGGCTTTATAGAAGCTGGAGTGCCAGCAATGACGGGAATTATTTCAGCACTGCACACACTTCACGGGAACACCCATCCCATGGATTCCTCACTGGCGATTCGAGACAGCGCCTAATGTCAGCTTTTACCGTTATCAAGAATGCCATCGGCCTCTAGAACTCTAATACGGAGACATCTGACCCATAGAAACCCACACATCACACAAAGTATCCGAGGAATACCCTAAATGGGACCCCGGTGAACACGGCTGGAGATGATCTAGAGCATATTCTTTTCAGCTACAAAGCCAGCTCCGAAGATACTTTCGATTGTAACAAAGCAAATAACGAGACATACCGTCTTCGGCCAGCCACGCACACGGTCAAGGTTTGGAGAGGATCAATGTGACACCGGTGAGCAATGCTGGCGATAATCTAAACCATAACTCGTTCAGCCAGCCACGGAAAACGCCTTAGACTAGTGCATACGTGCTTCAGCTTTCTGCTTACGCAAGCTGTCACTGAGATTGCACAACGCACATTGCATGTACTGCAGGAGGTCCCTCTTTCCGCAGACAAGTAGCCACGGAAATCGCCTAGACTAGTGCATACGTGCTTTCACTCTCTGTTTACGCAACCTATCACTAGGATTGCACAACACACAGTACATGTGGAGGTTCCCTCCTTTCGCAGACAAGTAGCGGCGGGTGGCACCGAGCACACATGCTGCAGAAAATGAAACCTATACTATTTGTATAAACACAGTCAGCCACATGTTTTAATTGGTGGGGTTCAAGGCTCTCAGACCTGTTGTTGTCTCAAATGTCTGGCCTCATCCTTGACGAGGCACATGTATATAGAGCCAGTCACAGGGTTCAAGCTGTGCAAAATAGTTATTCGACTTTGTTGTGACGCATTTATCGAGAAGCTCGGCTCTCGTGCAAGGCATTCTCGTAGTACTTCCGATGCTATTGTTAGAATGCCCATATTCGGGGGCCGATGGCGGGCCGGTGGCGGGCCGTCTTCAGCTACGATCACTGGTGGATTATGGTAGCCACATCTGTCTCAAACTACTCCAGCTAGTGAGGACAGTCCAGTAGCATTCGGTGAACAGCTAGCGCCGCCACAATTCGTATATCAAGGGCGATATGGGCCTGGAACTGCTGGTGGCGTCGGGCACCAATAAGCTGGTTCTCTGCATGTCGCAGGACTCTTGTCCCCAGCCAAACGCAATCTGAATCATGCCCCAAATGTGACAGTATTGTTAGCCCCTTACATTCGTAACATCAAGCTGAGCTGTTCTATTGGTGCGAACATTGTGAAGGAAAGAAAGCTACCGTAATTATACAGTTAGCTGAGTATGAAAGTAACGACATACTGGTATTGATTACGTACCACCTGGCTATTCCAGCCAGGTACCCTGTACAGCTGCTACACACAAACCACATTGTCTACGCCAGTATTTGTAACATAAATCTTACTCTTGTATGGCGTGCTATTCTAGATCCTTAATATTTCTTCATGTCTGAAGTTCATTGGTTTAATTGTTCCCCTTTCCATCGTACTATGGCGTGTTCCCCTAGTGTATCTCAAACTTTTGTCGTCATCAGTCGCATTAATTCATAAGGGCAAACTTCCCATACAAGTGCTGACTTGTCCACCTCGACCACACGGTACATTGCAGACCTTGGTAGGTTCTTCGTTTTGCTCTCAATCTTCCATTAACATGCTAATATCCTGTACGCTTCTTCCCTCCTTACCCACAAAATTATGATTTCTATCCTCTTGGACATAAATCTTCATCAACAACGTAAACCAGGGTAGAGTCAACAGTAATATTTCGGACCTGAATGTCTTCTTACGCAACATAATTCCCAGCCTTAAAGCTGATTGGCTTTAACATCGAAATTTCACAAAATGTCAAGGCCTAAGTATATTCCCGACCTGGTATTGCGAAACCCAAGGCATCCATGTTTCTTGGTACAATGCCAATGTCTACTCCCCTTTCTGTTAGCCCTTGTCTCGAATCGAAGATTTACATTAATGATACCCATTATCTGACCGCTGTCTTGTCCAACAATGGTTACCCCTCATCGGACCCAAGTTCGCTAAACTCTCTTCCACTTCTGAGCGGTCTCATCTGAGATTACTAAAACCATTAAGCGAAGCCCAATCGTGACACTAGAGAGGAAATTTGACGCTACTTTGGATGAATTAGACTAATTACGAAAAGGGAAGGTATCTTGGCGCCAGTTGGTTGTCAAGTGTAATCAATATTGCAATTCCAGCTTCCTTTCCGGTCTGACGAAGATCATCGACCAGCAAATTTAACTTGATCTTACCTAATTGACATAAGTAGTAACCGGTAATCTTCTAATTAATAACATGTATCTATACTGTTTGTGATACGCTTACATGCGTAATACTCACACATTGAGTCTCCCTGAAATCTCCAACTTAGGGCAAATCTGCTACTCAGTAACCATATAGGGATCAAACAATGAATATCAAAGTGTTACTGATTTATATGTAAGAGAGGATATGAATGTTATGAATTGCACGTGTCATAAACTAAATACTAACGTTGAGCTATTTATTCTGCTGAGATACTATTCGATGTTGTGTGGGGGAGAGGTGCAGAGATGGTCAGAGACCTAACAACCAACCCACCCAAAAACAGGTGATGTGACTGTGGTGATAACGGCACAAAGGCGATGCGTCCGCAATGTCGGTAAAGGCGTAGATAAAAGACTCTCAAAGTGAACAAAATAGACCAGCCTGATCGATACCATCAATTGGCACCATCTGATCAAACGATCCTCAAAACAATACCGCAAGAACGGGCTAAAAAGAGTGTAAATTCGACGTGCTAGAAAATCGTGTGCTAGATGACCATGATGATGCTAAAAGGTTGAGAATCCGGATGAATCTGACCGCGATCCCTCAATCCTACCCTGCAGCTCACAATGACGGACTAATTGACCTTATCAAATGACCCCAATGCCTGCCGGAATGACCTAAAAAGGATATCCCGACCTCAAATGGACTTACATCATGACTGGCACACATACCAGCCAAGAACGCCCGAATAGGCATTTTACCCCGGAAGACCTGCTATCCCTAATACAATGTCCATATCAGCATCAGGAACACTATACACACCCGGAATACAAAAGCCGATAGTATTATCTGTTTCCCCCATTTCTAACTATACCGCATGGTCCATTGCTAATAGACCAATCGCCCTGAACACTACCAGTAATGTAATAGTCCTGGGTGAACTGGTTAGGCGTGCAAGTATTGGCGAAGAAGATATAGCAACTGCCCCCGGTTATTACTGACGAACCTCGACAGTTGCTGGCCTTGACGGTGTGACACGCAACACAACATGTATAAGCTGAATAGCCTGAGCCAATGTATTCTAATCTAGAACCGCCATCAGTCCCAAACTCATTGACCCGGTTGCCGCCATTGGCGCTTGTGAGGATGTTATCGGAACTACAGGCTTCATATATTGTGGTAGGTACAACAGTCTCGATAGTGGCTGACCGCCGTGTTAGCCTGAGTAATGCCAGGCGATGTTAGGGTGCTTACATGTGGCAGTGAGAGTAGTTGTGGTGACCACGTCTTCGGTAGATGTGATATTGATCGAAGTGGTTTCGGTCACAGTTTCCGAAACATCGGGAAGATACTGGGTTTCAGTAGTGAACTGTGTGATAGTGGTTGACTTGGTCTTAGTCTTCGGGGCCAGAGTGATGGTATGTCCAGGGACTCGGGTGGTGATAGTCTTTGTAGCCGTCTTGATCACCTTTCGTATGCAGTTGACACGCTGGGGGTATTGTCGAGGGTATGTAACGGGATTATACTTGCCCTTTTCATACGATATCTTGACGGCTCCATTGTTATTCTTGCTGCTCTTTCTTGGGTTGAGCCTGCTAGAAACCTCTCTCTTTGCAACATAATCAGGATTGTAGGTAATTGGAGTGAAGTCAGCAGGGGCTGCAACTGTTGTGGTCGAAGTGGAAGTAGTGTAGAGGGTTGTCGTTGTGTACTCGGTCGCGGAGGCTAGATTGGTTTCGACAATAGTAGAGATTTCTTGCCAATTAGTAAATGCTATTAGCATCATATGGGAACTAGATTGCTTACCCGACACAGTAGTAGTCGCGGTCTTTGTCTCTGGGCCAGCAGTTATAGTCGTCGGCTTGACTTTTGTAGCGGTGATTGTTACGGTTTTTGGCTTGGGAGTAACAGTCTTATCATGCGGACAGTAGACTTTCTTTGTGCGGGTTATAGTTTGTGTCTTGATGGAGGTTTTTGTCACCGGGTATTTCACAGAGACTGTCCCAAACTTCGTGGTACACGTGACGGAGGGGGCAGGCTTGCCTTGTACCTTGATACAAAGGGCAAGAGCCAGAAGAAGGCGTTTAAGGGAGACCATGTTGAAGGGCAATGTAATCAGATTGGACTGAATGCCGTAGAGCTGATGGGGGAGGAGGTTGAAGAATGCAGCACCACATTGATGGACCTTTATGTACAAACGCAAGGAAGCTCTTTTGCTTCGAATTTCACTGTGATACTGATGAATCGTTGATTGACATTTAGTGAATAATTAGTGTGAGTCTGACCCCGCCGGACCGTTGCCGATGAGGCGGCGGGGAAGCAAGCTGAATACAAACTATCGATTAAGCATATGAGCTATCTGACGTGAGACCCCGATCAAAGGCTGAACATGGTCCTGCGACTGGCCCTACGTGACCCAATGTAGAAGGGAGTGTGCTGCATCGGTTCCGATGACTGCTTGCTTCTCCGCTTTGATTCATAGATGAGGTGGTCTAGGTAGTCATTCTCGTCCTGGCTGCTTCCAATCATCTGTGAATCTAAATGCGATAATAGCGGGTTGGAGAACAGCATCACACAGGCCCGTGGTGTTGGAAACGGCTGTGACGACTCTTATTTGTTCACAGATGTCAGTGGCTGGGTACCCCGTAAGCGGGAATAATAACAGAACTGAATTATACACCAAGTAATGCCCTTGCCAAATGCGTTCTCCCGCATCAATTATCCCTGGCTCGCTTAAATCGAGTGGCCACTTTGAGCATGGTCTAGTGAGGTAAAGGGTCAACGCGAGCTCGAGGAACATGTAACACGTTGGTACAAGATGCGCGGAGTCTTCAATGAATAGAATAAAACGATGCTCTGTAATAAATCACCCAAGCAACTAATTGATATTACGATCATATCGCTGTCTATCCTTAGTTGGCGTGATCAGCATTTTAAAGTCAGACCCGATCTACTGCATCAAGCCCTGCACATTAAGTGTCTTAATGTCGTCCCAATTCTGATGCTGTGTACACCTTCGTTGATGATTCTGGTATCGCAAGTCTTAATTTGGGCACCGTTGTTGTCGGATGTGACGCTGTGAGACCAGTATGGCTAAATAGCCTGGAATTCTACGCAGATCGTACATGGATTTCCGGCACTTACTCCGGAGGACGCTGACAGGCATGCACCCACCTCTAAATCTAGCCCTGTCTTACGTAGCACTCGGTTCATTGACCGCTTTTCTGACAAAAGAAGGCTTGCCCGTCCCAAAATCTCAATTCGTCAAATGAGCTAGAGCTGAGAGTCTTTCTCGGTGGCGTAGAGGTCACAGGTCCCTTTTCGGGATACAACCTCACATTTGAATGTCTCAATAACTAAATTGGTGTTCAAGCGCCTCGTAAAATTGAGCACTCAACGTGACAGACTTGAGTACCGTGAGCTATTCTGGCATGGTTCTTTCTGGCTGGTTTAGACGACGCGGCGCTGAGACTTCGAATCGCCAACTCCGTGCCACTTCTGTCAGCCCCTGGAGAGCTGTCAAAATCGCCGCACTAGTCCCGCGGTTATTGTCAAACAATCATCCGGGCTCTTTGCCACTGCCTTTTAAGTGCTTGCTAGCGCGACAGCTGCCCTTGACAGTAATACCTGGCCGGGACTTATGCTTCAACTGCATATCCAATCACATGGCGTTTTGAGTCATTCGGGTGGTGCTGTCGCGGCCCATCAGGTCCCAATATCGGAGTTACACTTCCTCTTATGGTAGAAGTTTAAATTAAATGTCTGCGACGACTATTTGTTTTCGGCTGTACTGGACATAACTGCTGAAGTGTATCGGTGGATCACTAAATGTGATAATTACTATTACCAACGTGAGCACATTGCGTAGCAACACAGCGACCCGAAGACCTGTCAAATTATAGACCTAGATGATACCGTTAAAATGGCCGGGAGGGGCGTTGAAGTGACTCCTGACGACGACATGGAGCAGGGGACAATTTACAATAGCCTTATCCGGCAACTGGGCTGTCGATCGGTGTAGACAGGTGCGATTGCAAACGTTGAACATCACATCAAAGTAGTCAGACAAGTTACCATATCAAAGCCCCCTCGATAGCTACCTTGACAGCCGTATTTTCAAGTGATATCGTTGGCTTCTTAGGCGCCGGATTCTAGCGCATGGGTACGATGGTAGACCTGGAAGAAGCTATTCATATTGACCGACAAGTTATAGAAACCATCCTACGAGACAGAAGAATGAGATATTAATTTAGCGGTGATAGAAACTATTACTTTCTATTTAAAGTGACGGCTTGAACCCGACTTCTGTAAAGAAATCAAGAGTAAAAGACTGACCCGATCCATCCAATACACCCTATACCACCACCATCCAATCCATTGTCTGTGGCTATGAGTCAGAACCAACTTCCAGCGTCCATGGTCCTAACCTTGCTAGGTATAGGGATGTCTACAGTCATGATTGAGACCCAGCTAACACTACCTGCTAGAAGTCCCGAGACCCCAAGTCGTGCATTCAATGTGTTACATCCAATGAAGCCAATCGTCTGAATTGATGCTGGATCATCGAGCCTGGCTAACTGCACCCCTTTATCCATACTATGATACGATGGGAGCAAACCCAACCAACAGTGCTCCGAAGGTCTGTCATATTTTGTTACGGACGGGGCAGCTTTCACATGCCAAATTTGTGGATTCGGGTTTGGCGGCAATTCCGTAACCGATGCTGGATCGCAAAAATTTCCCAAAAGAGACAACGTAAAAAGAAAAGACCAACCGGGGACGTTGTGTTAGCGTCCTCGCCTGATGTTCTACTATTAGAAAGCCAGTTTCACTAAACACCTGAGCACCTGAGCACCCCATGTCGATCTTGAGTACGGAGTAAACCTTGTGTTGACCCTGGCTCGTATACCCCCTGCGTGTTCATATCATACGTGCATGGTCGGATTGCTCATGTTAAATTTTAGACTCGGCCCGCTCGGACCTCATATTTACTCTCTTCTGTCATTTCACTCTGGAATGAAGAGAATCGTCATCCTATGCCAGCCCCAGATAGTGGTAGTCGTGTCGACGGCTGATATCATCTATGCGAGGTAATGGAGCTTTATCAATGGATGAATGTGTTCACGATATGTTTGTATCAACGAAGAGAGCTGATAGATCGCTGAATAAATATTACCTACAGAATCTACTCAGAATGAACTCTGTGAGTCTGCATACCAAAATTGGTGTGGGAATATTGCAGCAGAGATGATCCTAGCAATGCTGGCGTATGTGGGGTTGACTTGATCCGAATTTCAACTAGTTTTACTTTAGCACTAACGAGCGCCATGTTCTCATGACGTCTATCAATTGTCAAAATACGTTGATAGCATCAAAGGGCCATGGTTTTAGCGTGGGGACTCAACACTGGAAAATACCATTATCAATTCTTGTAATGCTGCGCTGCTGCGTTCCAAAGTGTTTCTACTCGACTTCCTATCTGACAATACTAAATCCTCTGGTTCTAATGTCTTTGAATCTGTTGTTCTACCTCTACATTTTATTCCCGGTTGATCCGAGTTTGGTGAGCGGTGTGCAGTAAATAAATGTCGTCCGATTTTGGACACTCGTATTTGCCTGCTCGCAGCTGTGGTGTGTTTCAGGTATAGGGCCGCCACTGGGCTGACACCAGCGGACAGTCTAAGACACAAATCGCCATAGCGTGGCCCAAAATGGCAGTGCCTCGGCTCCTGCGTCGATGTCAAAACACCTTGACCATGAAAAACATAGGACATCAAATCAGATGTTTCTTGACCCTTGGATTTTTTCTTCCGTTTTCTAACCTAGCCCTGGTCAAGGTTTGGCGTTTCAGCCCGCTCAAGGGTTGCCTGTTTTACGTTGAAGATCGCCACAGGTTTGTGCCCCAGATTCGGGTTCTCACCACCGCCACAAGGGCGCCGGCCAGCGCCAAAGAAGCTAAGCGAGAAATTTCATGTTTCAACCACGTGAGATTCATTCTGTCGGGCACAGCTTCAAGGGGGAAGCTCGAGTCAGTGAAATCGAAGTTGATCAGAAGTGGTGTTGCTGCTCCGATGTCAGGGATTCAAGAGTTATTCTTGTGTGAATAGATCCCGGGGACTACCGTATTCGGAAGACCTTGCGTGCGTCAAATAGAAACGGCTTCGAAGAAATCGGATACTCGGCAGCTTGTAGACTTCGCGAGAGAAGTTGAAGCATATAAGTATTGGTCGCTCATGCCGTCTCAATAATTTCATCAAGCCATCACCACAGTTCTTTCATCTTTTCAGTAAACAATCTTTTATTCTCTCTTTCAAACTCATTCTTTTTGATAAAGAACCCAACTTTCGCTACAACCATGCCTTCATTCTTTCGCACCGTCCTCATCGCCCTTCTGCCCTTCGCTACGGCTGGTCCCGTCGCTCGTCGCCAGATCGACTTGAGCAGCTTGGGCGACTTGAGCAGCTTCGGTGACCTCAGCAAGCTGGGGGATCTGAGCAGCTTGGGAGACCTCAGCAGCTTGAGAGACCTCAGCAGTCTCGGTGACTTTAATTTGGGTAACCTGAGCAGCTTGAGTCCTGGTGACCTGAGCAAGTTGGGGGACCTCTTCAACACTGGTAGCCTCGGTACCGGCTCATCCAAGCGTGCCGGCCTCAGCGGCTCTACCGAGAACGGCCTGTCGGATTCTTGCAAGAATGTGACCGTCATCTTTGCGCGCGGCACTTCCGAGCTTGGCAACGTTGGCACCATCGCCGGCCCCCCCCTCTTTGAGGCTCTGGGCAAGCAGATCGGCGAAGACCAGCTCGCCGTTCAGGGTGTCGAATACAGCGCCAGTATCAGTGGTAACTTTGTTTTGGGTGACCCGGCAGGCTCTAAGAAGATGTACGTCGCGATATGAAAGGCAATACCTTGCCAATTCGCCAGGACTGACATCTGCCAAATCTCACGAAATACTAACTATCTATATAGGGCTAGTCTTGTTCAAGAGGCGTTCACAAAGTGTCCTGATACCCATGTCGTCATGTCCGGTTACTCGCAGGGCGCTCTGCTTGTCCATAACGCGGCCAAGGCTCTTTCTTCGGATATTTCTGGCAAGATTGCCGCCTCGGTTACCTTTGGAGATCCCCGTGCGTCCCTCCCGCCAAAACTCAGATGAAAAGCGGCTAACAATCGAACAGTCCAGAAGCAGGCCGTCCAGGGTGTCAGCTCCGACCGCACCAAGGTATTCTGTCACACTGGCGACGCCGTCTGCCTCATGACCGGTATTATCACGCCTGCTCATTTGACTTACGGCCAGGATGCTTCCGCTGCGGCTGCCTTCATCGTCAAGGCCCTTGGCAACTAAACCACAGTGGATAGCTTGGGTTTATATGGTGGATTGTCTCTAGCATGTAAATTATCGGCGCGTTTATTAAATAACACACCACCTTGCCTATCCAAGAAAAATGCTCCTCTACCCTCGTGCTCAAAAGAATGACTAAGCTGAATGATAGCCACTCCATCCAGCATGCTGGCGCCATCAACAGAGTCATCAAAGACAAAAGTGACGTCAAGCAATGCAAGCTCGATTTTATTTCGGAGATAAAAACTGCCAACTCCATTGTCTTGAGTCTCAGAATCCGGCTGATTCTAAGCGATACGAGCTGATTGTACTCAGTAATAAACATTGCTGACGCCAGCTACCCTAAATGATGACAGTGCAGCTTCGTCCTGGAACAAATTCTACATACCGTGATAGACCCAACCCCCATTTATAAAGATGCGAGACAAATACTCCCTTCATTACAATCACTCAGTTCCATGTTTCCCAACAACACATCAGAGACAAACGAAGTACGCCATGTCAAAGCAAACTGTCCTCGTAACCGGCGCCAACGGTTATGTCGCCCTGCACGTTATTCACCAGTGTCTGGCTAAGGGGTGGTCGGTGATTGGGACGGTACGCTCTGAGAAAGCTGCAAACCGTGTACGATCCATCTTCCCTGACGCTGTAACGATATCACAACTCGACATTGTCATGGTTGCTGATATAGTGCAACCGGAGTCATTTATACCAGCTTTCAACGGTCGCAGTACCGTGACGGCGGTGATTAACACGGCATCGCCGCTCATCAACAACCCCAAAGATGTACGGTACGATGTTTTGGACCCGGCTATTCGGAGCGCGACTGCTATCCTTGAGGCTGTCGTCAAATTCGGTGGAGAATTTGTTCGGCGTGTCGTGCACACCAGCTCCTGTGCCGCCGTTCTGAACCCAGCTTTAGGCGACGCCCCTGGCAAGACCTATACGCCAGAGGATTATAATCCCACGACTTACAAGGCTGCTGCTACTGGAGGTCATGCATTGGCTTACATGGGTAGCAAAGCGCTATCTGAGAGGGCCATGTGGGCGTGGGTGGATGATCACAAGCCCTTGCCGTTTGACGTTGTCTCTGTTGCACCGGCGGGTCTATTCGGCCCGCACTACCTGGGCGCGTTAGAGAGCAAAGAGACAATCGATTTGCTGAACCTCAACCTGTCGAGCCAGATGTTGTGGGCACTGGCTGAACCGACGGCCACTCCAACGCCATTCAACTCGTACCATCTCGGCTGCTGGGCTGATGTCCGCGACGCAGCCGCGGCCCTTGTCGCAGCAGTTGCGACACCGACAGCAGGCGGTCAGCGTTTTATTTGCGCCAATCGCTGTCACTGGCAGCTTGTGAGAGACGCCGCTCGACGGGCGGTGCCGGAACTAGCGGACCGCATAGACTTGGGCGTCCCGGGGAGTGCGGAAGAAGCGCGGGACACGACGTACGACATTGACGGGAGCAAGATAACGGAGATTCTGGGAGTGCAATACACTTCTCTGGAGGAGTCGCTGGGTGATTCATTCGCACAGCTGTTGGAGGCTGAGAGACGCATGAGATGAGAGAGGTCAGTAATCCAGAAAATAGAATGCCTATGTTCGCTAGAGGGAACGTACTCGTGTCTGTGGAAGTATCTAAATAAATTATTGGGATCCAAGGCTTCATTTCATGTCAATATAGAGTATATAAGGACGTACTCTACATAAAGCTGATCTGTTCGTTCCGCATTGCTGCCCACCACCTGGCACTCCTCCACATCTCCTCGTCCCAACCACCCACAAGAAACCAATACTTCCTCAAGAACCAGACCTTCGGCTCCCAACTCCTTGCATCCCATGGAACTTCTGAAATCATCCCGACGTTTCCCTCTTGTTGCCGAGTCGCCTTGCCAACGTCACGGCCGCCTCCGCCCCAGCAAATCAGCCCCTCACCGTCCATATCCGCACACATTTCATATTCATCAAATAGTGGAGGATCAGTGGCCAGCGCAGAGACTGCGCGCTGACGGAAAGTTGCAAACGGAATCACGTCCAGATAAGGATGGTGTGGTTGTAATAACTGCGAATCAGTAGGTCGAAGATCCAGCGGGATGAACACGTCGAATCTCGCACGTGCAACCAGAAGCTCATCTTTCTTGTAGCCGGTTTCGTGGTCAATGCTGTAAGGCGACAGTCCCTCTTCTTTAAGAACTTCTTGGTTCAAGAGACGGATAGCTGCGGAATTGGCGAGGATGGCAGCATAGAAACTAGAGTGCAGGACGTGTATGGTGTTCATCTGAGGGTCAGGCAGGTGTGGATGTGCAAAGTTGCGGTGACGAAGCCAGCGCTCATATCTAGTGACCTCCATGTGAATTATCAATGATCTACCCGATTCAAACCTCGCTTCGGTCGCATTATTATTATTTGGTTGCACAGTAAATGATGTTGACGAAGAGGTGTATGAGAAACTTGCCCATAGCCCAGGCTCTGGCTCTGGCTCTGAGTCAACTTCTGACTTCAAGACTTTGATGAGTTCACGCTTCTCAAGGAGAGAGAGCGATGAAAGACTGCGCACGATCTGGGACATGCTGTCTTGCTGTGTCCTCATATGTCCTGTATCGATTGAGGCGGTCTGGCCACCCTGGGTATCCAGCAAAAGCTCCGATGACTGTCCAGGTGGATCAAAATCACCGAGTCCTATATTTCCGATGATAGAACTAATTGGCGAAGTTGTCGCTGGGAACATGGAAGAGACTGATGTCAAGTTATTGCTTGAATGTGTTCCTACGTGGTTGAGAGGTGTTATGCTTGCGTGCGCTACAAGCCCAGACCCCATCTCAACACCACTGACCACAGGAGTAAGATCAGTTGGCCCGGCTCCCTGTGAAAACATGTTTGGAACGAGCATGGTGCCAACTTGGTTCCAGTCTACACCGAAGACACTTGAATCCGTATTTCCAAGGCTCATGTTCCCGCCAGTCACGGGGAGCAGGCCTATCCCATCAGAGTCGAATGCAGATGATACAGTATTCGGCTGTGCTTTTGGAATAGAGGACGCCAACGCTAGCTGTGCATCAGAAGTGGATGCATCGAGTAGATCGTCAAGCAGAGCCAACTTCTGGCGTCGTCGCTGACCTGTAAGCTGGCGTCAGCTCCGTTAAACACACGTGGTATTGTCCAATCATCTGGATCTCAAAAAGACCGAGCTTGGAAATTTGAGAACGTGGCGTCACATACGATAATTGTGTGATGAAATGCGGTTTTGATGTTTACGAGCCTCGCTCGTCGGCTTGCGTTTTGCATTCGATCCAGTAGCCCGCGAACCATGGCCGGATCCATCGTAGGAGCTCTCGCCGCAATTGTTTGAATCGTTCACCATGACTGGGTTGTTTTCAATTACCTGATCCAGAGATTGTGGGTTCAAGATGCTTGGGCTTTCGTGGGACACATGCACCCGGAGTATGCATCTTATTAATCAGCTTTGTGCTGGCGCCAGCATACATCAGAGAGACCCACACCACCATGAAGATCATGGGAATTTGCTAACCCCGCAACGTATGACCGGAGTTACCGGGCTATTACGTCCGTAATGTCATCAGACATCAAGCATTTAGGCTTCCTTTGCACATGATTGCTCAGACTCCTTGCGGAATGATGGTATTGTGCCATTTGATTTGTATACTGTGGTAGCAGGAGTGAAAATATATAAGACTCCCGCCACATTTAGAATTTTATCTTCTACATCTGAACAGAATTCTCAGTTTCTGTTCATTCTCATTAATCCTCTCACCATGACTGGCGGAACAAGTGATGTAGCCTTCGCTGCTATACAGCGTGAGAAAGAGGGGGCACTTTTTGAATTGACTTCTGACCAAGCTGCCGAACAATACAACTCCGAGATCAGGGGCACGACTGGTACGTTGGAAATTCTGTACCGGTATATCGTTGTGTTCTGCTTGACATGTTGGCTCAAGTTGAGTGCTGACAATAGCTTTGCTTAGTCCTCATCACTGGTGTCACACTGGGAAGTTTAGGGGCCGACGCGGCTCGTGTCATCGCCGCCCATGAGCCGAAGCTGTTAATTCTTGCTGGTCGCTCCGAAAAGACACTGAATGAAACCATCGCTTCCATCAAAACAACATCTCCAAAGGTCGACATTAAAACTCTCATACTAGACCTAGGTAGTCAGTCGTCGGTACGCTCAGCAGCAGCCGAGTTGCTGAAGTTGACGCCCATTCTCGATGTTCTGATCAACAGCGCCGCCCTCATGTTGATTCCGACGTTTACCACCACCCCCGAGGGTATTGAGACACACTTTGGTGTTAACCACATTGGACATTTCCTTTTTACCAATCTCATCATGCCAGCCCTTCTAGCGTCTCCCGCTCCGCGTGTCGTAAATGTATCAGCAGCGGCACATCGTACTACGACCGTTCGCTTTGATGATTACAACTTCAGAGACGGCAAAGAGTATGAGCCATTATTGGGCTATGCGCAGTCAAAGGTTGCGAATCTATTGTTTACTGTTTCACTTGCCAGGAAGCTGGGAGGGAAGGGGTTGACAGCATTTGGAGTGGACCCAGGTGCCTCAATCACCAATCTTTTCTATCGCGCTCCCAAGGAACTGCTAGTACAGCACGGTACGTAAAAAGGGCTCTCTCGCAGACTAGACTCGATTCACTGGGAAGTGTGGCAGATTCTCTCATGCTAACACAAGTAAAGGCTGGGCCGATGAGAATCGAGAACCAACTGCAGCATTGAAGGCCGCAGTCAAGACCATACCCCAAGCGGTAGCCAGCTACATAGTGGCAGCGTATGATCCATCTATCAAAGGTCTGTTCCAGGTTACCTTCTCAAGGTAGTATAAGAAATTCTGACATGTAGTGTGCTGAACAGACCAGAGCGGTGCCGTCATCAGAGTTGGAAAAATTGATGATAGTATCCCCCAACACTCCAAGGATCCAGAACTCGCCGAGAGATTATGGAAGCTAAGCGAGCATCTTGTGGGACAAGAGTTTGCATACTAAGAATAATGCTTGGTAATTTTATCACATCACAGTACTACCTTCTTGGGTGCGTTAGATAAAATCTAGTCGAGTTTTCACGACCTAATTATTGCTCACAGCTCAATCTACTCAATTCATATTATACTTCTCTCCAAAACAATTCGCCCTAACCTCCAGTAGTTGATGATAATATTTGTTGCAATTGAATATGTAACTCAGATACGGATGGGTAAGGTTCATGTCGCATGAAGGTTACTTCATCAGGAAGGTTCATTTTATCAGTTGATTGCAGAGTCTTTAGCAAAATACTGAAGGAAAATCGTTGCTGAAAACCACGCTTAATTTTGGCCTTGATCAGCTCTGAGTTTAGTCGTATGGAGCGCGAATTGTCACAATTTGAATAAACAAATAGCACGTTGTCGGCATTGAAGATGGAGATCTATAAATAGCTAGAGCTCAACAGTAGCGATATGCCAAACAAACTAGGTTGTTTATTGCTTTATC
Organism: Cylindrodendrum hubeiense; assembly: GCA_014621425.1. Lineage (NCBI taxonomy): Eukaryota > Fungi > Ascomycota > Sordariomycetes > Hypocreales > Nectriaceae > Cylindrodendrum > Cylindrodendrum hubeiense. The sequence goes on along the minus strand of JAANBB010000088.1, from coordinate 27,866 downwards.
CTCTTTGCGAAGAGGGTTCAGAATATGACCATCGCCTCAATCAGAATTATTTGTACTTGTATCTATTATTTGCTTTCATTATCTCTAATCTCAGCATTCCTCATCATTGTACATACATCGTCACCATACACACCACAGCCACCAGGTTGCCCATCTCTATAATACCAAGACTGGCATGCACCGTCTAGGAGAAGATACTCTTGTGAGGATGGTGGAGTCCCTTGAGGACAGCAAATATGCCATGAAGGAAATAGCAAAGCGGCTTGGCATTTCCGGGGAGCACATGGTTCAAGGCTTCAGTCGCCGATAAACTTCGACTGTAGCGCCGGCTGGCCCAGACCGACGTTTTTGATGAGGTGATTGGCTGGCATCTGATCTCAAGCCGGCAATCTTCAAATTCCCCACTTCGTTCAATGTTATCATCGGCCCCACAAACCGACCCGAGGGTATCGGATGCTCCACCCCGAGGTCGGTGCAATTGCTACAATGTTGAGATGTACGGCTTAGAGCACAATACTTTAGTCGCTGACTCTTAGAGATCATCAATGCTACGAAACTGAAAGCTTCCCCACGGCATTGGGACCAATTCTACTTTGCTGACGCTGAAGTGTTACCATTGGACGGAGGCTCCTTGTTGCAGGTTGCACAACCCTAGGATATCGGGCTGCATGGATAAGTTTTGAGCTGAAGTGTATTAGTAGTTCTCCAGGATCTAATATGTCCTGCGTAGTGTGCGGCTTTCTAATCAATACCGACGGGCGTCTATCAGACGACTCGCAGTCTAACGTGGCGGTTCCAAGTATTCCAGGTGATGTGTGGGGCTTGTCCATAGCAAGCCTTACCCCATCTGAGCCGTCTTAATAATTCCTGGCCTACCGACCTCGCTCAGTCCAAGCCTCCTTAGTATCCTGCTCCCTCACATCCCCGCATCGGAACCTCGTTCCGGATCCAATTCTCAAAGTTCACCCTGCGGCGACTGCACAAACATAATTACTCTTGGCGTTTTGCAAACGTGGAGGACTAGACCATTACTCGGATCATCATGTCACAGATACTTGGTAGTTCTCGCAGGTTCAATAGGCGATGCCTTCGGGCGTAGGTACCCTCTACATCGGCTCCGCAGCCACTACGCAATTTGCTGATGTACATAGCAGGTGCGCGAGGTGCCGTGACATGAAAGTCCGATGCTCGGGCACGTCTCCATGCGGACGATGCGAGCGGAAGAGAGAGACATGCTTCTTCCGCCCTGAAGACGCCCGAGTAACTATCTCGCAGAGGAACCACAACCTTAACCTCAATCCATATACACACTGAAGGCTAATAGTTCCATCAGTTATCTCCAATCTCTGGAAGACCGACTAAGAGAGGGCGGTCAATCTAACAGCTCGCAATTTAGTCAACCTCAGCCAGGGACCTTGCCAGCCTCGCCAACTTCGCCAGTCCAATTAACAGCTCAGTCTGCGTCTAACCAATCGAGCGATTCAAACACAGGGGGCACGAGCCCGTTATATCTATCACTTAATGATCCCAATACCGGTAACCCATGCAATTGTAAGAACTACCAGCAATATGTACCCTGGCTGATGCGTGAGCATAACTTGTTGACATTATTCTCACTGAACAAGTGAATAGTATTCACCAAAATGCCCCCCATACCGAAAGTTCAACAAGTCATCTTGATGCGTCTGGCACTGAGTTCAACAGAAACCCTCTTGTTGAGACAGGTGAGGTCTTTGCTCGCGACAATAGCGGCAAATACTGTAAGCTTGCCCAGTTGCCCAATATGCGCTTCACTATTGGGGTGTGAAATTGACATTGATAGGGTACATGGGGCCGACTTCATCATGGGCGTTCTGTAGACGAGTTCTTGGAATCATTGGCAGCCGCATGCCCAGGCCGGAGCCTCTAATTGATCCTTGGGACCTCGAAACCCTTGATCTAACTTGGAGTCCAATCGGGTTGAACGACCAACCAAATGTCGAAGACATACCCTCCCACGACTACGCCATCTTCCTCTTATCAACGGTCAGATACAATCTTGGGTCGGTATACGAAATAATTGATCATGAGACATTTCACCAACACATGGAACGGTTCTACGAAGACCCTGCAGCTGAAGCCCGTCGATCGAGATTTTGGTACTGCCAGTTTCTGTTTGTCCTGGCATTTGGCGAGGCTTTCACTCTCGTAGGATCGCCTAAATCGGTTCCAGGGATCTCCTACGCTTCTCGGGCCCTATCTTTGATCCCTAGTATCATTCCCGTAAACAAGGATGTATTAGCAGCGATAGAGGCTCTTTGCCTGGCCGCTATCTACCTCCAGGCTGTGGATTTGAGAGTTATGGCATTTCAACTCGTAAGTCTCCTTTAAAAAGTCCTACTACACATGCACTGACCGATGTGGGACAGGTCGGTCAAGGGCTACGTCTATGTGTCATTGAAGGATGGCATAGACATCTGCCCTCTGAATACGTCGGTATGCAGCACTCAAAGCGATGTAACACCATATTTTGGACTGCATATATCATTGATCGGGAGTTTGGAACTTTGATAGGTTCACCGAGCACCATACGAGACGAGGATATCACAACAAAACTTCCCTCTGAAGTCGATGGCTCTGCGAAAGCAGCGGCGCTCACGCTCCAAATCCGACTTGCTCGTCTTACTGCAACAATTCTCAACGGTAAGAGCTCACACAAATGAATTTTGCCAATTTCTGACAAATATTCACCAGGCGTTTACGGAGCTGATCGTAGCTTCGAAGGAACTTTGCTCACAGATACCCATTCCGTATTGCAGAGTATAGCAGCTGTCTCTAGAGACCTGAGCCTTTATTTGGAGGATAAATTCCGAGGAACGAATATTCGAACCTCCAAAGTTGCGACAAGGCTTATCCTATCGTACAACCATGTGAGATATTCCCGGCTCCCTAGTTTGACGCCTCAACTGACGATTTTAGTGCGTGGTATTGACAACTCGCCCGCTGGTCATGTGCGTCTTGCAATGGCGACTGGCGCGAACTGACTCTGATAATTCTATACCCGACGGCCCCATCAGTTCGCTGTTACAATCCTGCACATATTCGGCATTGAACATCTTGAAGACACTAAGAGTCCTTGGGGAGAGTAACTTGCTTGGTGGGTGCCTCTGTTATCTCTTTACCTTGTGGGAATGTCAAAGACTAACCAGACATCGCGCCAGAGTCCTTCCTCCCCTTCCAAATGGAAACCGCCTTCTCATCGGCATTTCTTCTCTATATTATCGATGCTGTATCACCGGAATTTGTGCGAGAGAAATCGTGGCTTGTAACTGCGCATGAGGTATTTGACATAATGATTGCGAGGGGTAGTCCTGCAGCACGACTACGCAAGAGAGAATTCCAGCGTCTCGAACAAATAATGGCGTCTTACATACAAGGACTCCGAGATAACCATCCACCCACCGGTACTTCTGAAGATACAAGTCAATTACAGGACATGGTTGCGGGGAACGAAACTGACCTGAATCACACAGTTTATACTGAACATACGGATGAATTTTCTGCTTGGGGCCTTTTAATTGATGGGGCTTTTGCAATGTCGCCGACTGAAATCCTCAGTTTGGCTGACGGACTCCAAGTAGAGGATTTCATGGTGCGCGACTGAGGCCTCCATAGATATCGTGACTGCAATGATATAATAAAGCTACATTACTTATGGTAAAGTGATGGTTTCCCAGTGATAAAAAAAAGGGTTGTTTAGGCCAGCATATTGTGGGCGAAGAATTCACTAATTTAGACGGCTATTTTCTGGTCACGAACAGAATACAGCCATGATAGAGCCTGTAAAACCTGGATGGGAAAGTATAAGACGGAATCTGGATTCCTGTGCCCGAGTTGCCTAGTACATTCTATAACTTTAGTTGCCTTCACGCAGGACGCTTCATGTCATCTATAGCACAAGTAGTTGACATCAACGTACCCGTGGAAATGGTGAACGAACAGGAATCATTGGAATGGGCGGATCTTAACCTGGTCGGCATAACAACCAAGTTGACCCTGACTCGGCGACTCGTATCAAAGCTCGATGGTGGCTCAGTTCCGGTTTGGTATCGCATCAGCATCAGTTTGCGGGGCGTACTAGGTTCGGTTTGTGGGGCCGAGCCTCCCCTAGACATCTCTCCAGCCAGGATATTTGTGAGACATGACAGACCTCCGCGTCATAAGGATATTATAGCACTCTGGAGGGGTATTTGTGCATTACTAGCAGCAACGCCCAATACGTTATCAGTACGCTAGAGGCGCAGGACTCACAAGATAGTCTCCATACGGGTGCTGATTCCGCTCCGTTACCGGATTCGTTACTGCATCGGTAACACCTCCACCCCCGCAAACCATGGTTATATGATTGGGACGTGAAGTATATAACTAGGGGATGTCGCGTCATGACCCTCAACCAGGCCATCTCATAACACCATCAAACTCGACTAGATCTAAGCAGGCTCAAGAAAATCTGAAAATATCACCATGCGGTCTGTTCGAACCCTTTCTATCGTTGGATGCCATGCCGAGGGCGAAGTGGGCGATGTCATTATTGGTGGCGTTCTTGATGTCCCCGGCAAAACAATGTACGACAAACTGGTCCACTTCCAGACCAAGGACGATCAAATCCGCCAGCTAGTACTCAATGAGCCTCGCGGGCGGGCCTCAATGAACACAAACCTGCTGCTGCCGCCCTGCAACCCCCTTGCGGATGCCGGTTTCTTGATCTTAGAGAGCGAGGAGTACGCCCCTATGTCTGGTTCCAATACTATCTGCACGGCGACGGTGTTATTGGAAACGGGCATAATTCCTATGAAGGAGCCAATTACGAGACTCAACCTTGATACCGCTGCAGGTCTGGTTGGTGTTACTGCGGAGTGTAGTGGAGGCAAATGCAAATATGTTGCCTTTGACAATGTCCCATCCTTTGTCTCTGCTCTCGACATACCAATTGAGGTCCCTGGACTAGGTACCATCTCTGTCGATGTAGCCTGGGGTGGCATGTGGTATGCCATCGTGGACGCATCATCAATTGGACTTAAAGTTGAGAATCAATACGGACCTCAGCTCGTCGAGGTCGGACAACGGATTAAAAGAGCAGTGCAGGCTCAATATACTCCAATCCATCCCGAGAACCCGAGCATCCGTGGTGTCAGTATCCTATCTATCACAGAACCACTGGAAGAAGGACCTGGATATAAGACGGCTAAGAATACCGTGGTTGTGTCGCCGGGGAGATTTGACAGAAGTCCCTGTGGAACAGGAACAAGTGCGCGACTCGCTGTTCTGCATGCAAGAGGCCAAATCAAGGAGGGAGAGATGTTTCGACACCGCAGCATTATTGACACGGAATTTGAGACACACATCCGTGGGACTACGAAGGTTGGGAAGTATGATGCGGTTCTCCCGACGGTCAAGGGCAGGGCTTGGATTACATCCTATAAGCAGGTCGTGCTAGACCCAGAGGACCCGTATCCGAATGGCTTCCGGGTTGGTGATCAGTGGCATGTATCAATTGACCCATGAAGTTGACTAAACGGGATATCCCTCGCGATGGAAGATATACATCATGATCTATCTGATCAGACGGAGATGGGAAGAATCCGGCTCTATTACAGCTGTAAATATCATCAATTGCGATAGCCAATCTGGTCCCTCATTAAATAAATTACCCTATGTGTAACACACAGCATTCCAGGCCCATTAAGCCAATAACCCAATCACGTGTCTGACACAACACCCAAATCCCTGGATTTCCGCGAGTATTATGTACCCAGGGAATCCCGAGGAAATCCCAGGGACATGTTAGAGACATGTCTCGGATTTTCCGAGGGTTTCCGATAGATTGCTTTGCTTCTGCCCCACGAAAGTCCTCGGGCAATCAGGTGCATCCTCCATTAATGAGTCTGGCAGCCACAAGACTGTAAGGCACCTTATCCCTGGAGGCTTCCGCGCCTCTTGCCATATCGCGTTCCGTAACATATAGGTAAATTATACGAGGGGTATACCCCCTCCTCCATAAGGGGCCTACTAGGGGGCCAGCTAGATAACTCAACAAGTTATACCTTATATGCATATGAGAGGCAGATTTACCTTGTCAATTTCTTTTTTGGAAGCCGGGGTGCTTCAGGGAGAACGGGGATACTAGATTTACCATTCTAGCAGTCCGGCGACTTCTTTTAGCGGGAATGAAGCTAGGTCTAGTACAACGAAAGGTTTCTGAGAAAATAATAGGGAGGCGGCCTTCTGATACACTTTTCAGTCTTTCAGGATGGTTTCCGTCTCCCGGATTCCCTCAGAGCGAAGGTCTATGAGCGTAACACCCCACAGGGACATTTTGCTGAAGAGGAGGGTTGCATTTATCTCGCTTGTGCAGCTTTATAGCTTTGTGCAAGATGCGTCATATTGTGGGCCATCGAGATGATCGAAAGTGGGTTTCAGTTTCGTATTGCTTACTTGTACCCTTAAGTATGTCTCAAGCCACCTGACGTACTAAAATGGTCAGACATCTCAGCAAAGAGGCCATGACGACATTGGGAAAGCGGGACCAATCTGCGCGCAGACGGTCCATTTGACAGGTCACATATGGATGATATCCTTTGGAGCACAAGACTCCAACTTTCCATGGCAGGGCCGTTATTGGGCAGACTGATATTGGAAGTGCCGTGAAGTGGCTGGCTGGGCGGCTGGCTGGGCTGCTGGCTGCCTCCACAAGCCCGATCTTAGGGGTGAACTAAATCGTCCATTCCCTGTTCAAACTCCGGATCTGCCCGAGGTTCCACCAAATGATCTTGGGGGGAGGGGGGTTTATGCAAGGGAAGATCAAAGTCCGGGTTGTAGGCTAGTGTCTGTACATATCAGACTTAACACAACTGCTTTTTTACTTCATAATATCAGTTTTCTTCTCTTCCACTATCGTTTATACTACCTTCTTATCTCTATCATGACGGCGCAATCCAAAGTCATTCCAATCCCGGGCAGCCATCCGAATGCTCGAGATGACGCCCTTCGTGTATTCAAGGTTCTCCAAAACGGAGGTGTGGCCCTTGTACCTACTGAAGTCGGCTATGCATTGATGGCGACTTCGACCAAAGCCGTCGAAAAGGCATTTGCTGCAAAAAGGCGTCGGCCGGGCCATGCGCAGGCATTTATTGGAAGCTACCAACTCCACCACAAGCTTCACATTCTGCCCGACGAAAAGCTAGAGATGATCCGGACCTTGCATCAGGATCTGGACATGTCGTTTTGTGTTGTGGCCCCGTTTCGAGCGGATCATCCCATCATCCAACGGCTCTCATCGGTGACATTGGAAAAGACGACCAAGGATGGGACGCTGGGTATCTATATCGGAGGCGGATCTCTGCTGGCCGAGCTGGGCCGGCTGAACGACGAAATCGGAGAGATCGTTGTGGGATCCAGCGCCAATCTCACGGGGACGGGGCAAAGGTTTCGAGTGGATGATATCGACCCGGAAATCAGGGACGCGGCCGACATTATTGTAGATTATGGATTGCAGCGATATCATGTCTATGGTGGACGACCTTCGACTATCATCGACTTTGAACACATGAAGGTTCTACGGGTCGGTTCGTCGTATGAATTGCTGAGAGAGCGCCTGCACAAGTACTGGGGCGTGGTATTGCCTGTGGACCCCTTGTTTGATGTCAAGAGCGGGACTGGGGAGAATGAGAACCACGAGGAGGCAGAATAGCACTGTACCAGCTGATAGATGACTTACGTGAGGTGGCTGAAAGCCCCGAGGGAGAACGTGGACTAATGAAGAGAATGCGGGTTGAATCAATTTTAATGGACTTCTTGGCCGCGCCCTAACCCATGCTTTAGGATACCGTAACGACTCAATAAATTGGCGCACCCGTTCCAAAATCTCGTCCCGAGCTCTTTGGTCTGCTGGCTCAGGGAGTTAACCAATTCCTCGAGGCGCTGAGGTGTGCCAAATTAACGAGTCGATAGGAGTACTGCACCTCTAATTACAGCTTAGTCTTATACCCCGCTTCAAATATGTTCCCGGTGCGCCCAGAGAGCAAGCGAGCCAGTTGCCGCACATCCTGCACTGTCTCTAACTGCAACACAATCCTCTCAATGGCTGCCTGCCGCTCCGAGTCAATCACATCTGCCGTGAGGCGCCGCCACTTATCTAAGATGTCTTGGTTGGAAAGAGGAACCCCGTTGCCGCGAGGAGCGGTCACAAACTCGGTTAGTGGCGCGGCCTGCCCGTCCAGTTCGACATGGACACGTTGCTGGAAAGACTCCAATTCCATGTTCTGCTCGCAGTGGATCCGGTCCATAAGCGACCACAAATCGTCCCGTTCTAACTGTGCGGGCGCAAACTGGGCCGCCTGAACCTCTCCTTCCAACAGTTGCATGGCCGCCGCGTACGTGGCCGACATCTGTGCTCCGGTCGGAGTTAGTGGCCGCCTAGGTGTCCAGCCGCATTTCTTGAAGGACACTTCAGACATCTCCACTCTGATGCGGCGGATTTGATGCACTGCGGCCATTTGGGTGGGATATCGGGTCTGCAGGGCCATGAGTGCGTCGATCGTGCTGTGCGTCGTGGCCACAGACGCGTATGGCTTGACCACAATCCGGTCGATTTCCCACCTCTCTCCCAGTCCATTAACCACCTCACCAGGCACGTAGGCTGGGGTTCGTCCATTTCCCAGGCTAAAGTTGCTGAGAAACCCGCCGTAGGGGCGCTCGAGCACCTGCTTGATGCCCGTATACCCGTTCCGCGCCATAAAGGCGGCGAACAGGCCATTGCGAGTAGCAAAGCCGTGCTGCATCCGCTTAGCGGTGCTCTCGTACTGCGCAGACATGAGGCCGCCGGCTTGCGTGCAAGCGATGCCAATGGCGTCTTCGATTGTGCTGGCCGGCAGCTGAAATAGCTTCGCTGCCGTGGCCGCCGACGCAGCAGGGCCAAAGATGGCACCGGAATGCCACCCATGAGTCAACACCTCGATGCCGTAGACACCAAGACCAACCCGAGGACCTGTTTCGTAGCCCACAATCGCTGCGAGGAGGAACTCGGCACCACCAACCAGTGGTTGCTCATCTGTTGAGACATCACAGTGCTCGACCGCAGCCAGCAACGTCGGGAGAACAATGGAGCTAGAGTGGATCGGCGCCCCGCTATGGTAGTCATCCAACTCAAATCCTTGAATAAAAGTACTATTCAAGAGCGCGGCCGCCAGGGGCCCGGTTTTCTAATGTTTCAAATCTGAGTCAGTGTTCTCGCTTCGAGCCGTCAAGGAAGAGGTTACCTTGTCCCATCCAATAATTCCACAGCGGCCCGACGACTCCATCGTGAGAACGCCCTTGACGGCGGCTTCAGACCAGGGAAGACGGGCCGCGATCAGGGCACAAGCCAATCCATCGAGAATCAAGTACTTGACTCGAGTCACTTTTTCCGTGGGGATATCAGACAACGACAAGCTGGAAATCCACTCGCACAGCTCTCTCGTGACCGGTCGTGGAGTGTCAGTCGATTCCATGATAGTCAGTCTCTTTTATCAAACGGTGAAAAACGAGAAAACAGAAAGAAGCGTAAGTGTTTGTGTTCACAAGAGAGGGGAAGTGAAGAACGATGGTAAAACAAAATAGCGAACGTAAAAGGAGAGGAAAAAGGGCCTTCTTAAATGATCATCAGCTAACGGCAAACTAATGTATTCAGCTCTAAGTACATGGATGACTCAGAACTACCTGGACCAACCATTTAAGTGCATCGATCGAAAATTGCAAATGTCTCAGTTACGTACATAATCTCGCACCTCACCGTTTTTCAGGCCAGCCTAATTGCTTAGACACCAAAGAGTGAGCAATCCCCTTTTTACTGAACCAACAGTGTTATTAACTTGGATGCGGGTGTCCTGTCATTCTTGACAGCTCGTACAATGCGCTCGATCTCTTTAGGTGTAGCTACTGTTAGATTGCGTACGGCACATTAGATCAGGGTTCTTAGTGTTCAATAGAGTGTGGATCCAGAAGATGATAATTGTATTCATCCTTAAGGGCCTCGAGTCCCTCTTTTCTATCAGGGGTTTTATCTCAATCTCACACCCCCTCTGACTAAGATGAGGATATCGATACATCAGAGGATCGTACAAATCCGGTCTCAATTTAACACCCCCCACCCCCCCCAGCAGAAGCAGGTTACGATGAAGTTGCTGTCTTCAGACTTTGTCTTCTTCCTTCAGCTCTTTCAGCTTCTTTTAGTCTAGATGACCTGAGATATCTACTAGACTTAGCTGATCCACACACTTCCCAAATGCTGTGTTGCTGAGGGTCTTTGTGAGCCTTTCTGCGATCATCTGATCAGATACTGTATCTTCCACCTGGATCCTATCTCTCTGAGCTTCCTGCCTCAGCCAGTAGTTGTGTATATCAACATGCAGTAGCTTCTTCTGCAGCTTATTGATGTCCTTGTGCACAAGCCGGGTGGTCTACTGCTTGTCGCATTGAAGATGGATATTCTCCTCTTCCAGTCGGATCCCTAGCTCTTTGATCAGCCGTGAAATGAGCATAGCTTCCTTGGCTTCTTATGATAGAGCTAGTATCTCGGCCTCGGCGGTTAACATCGTGACTGTTGTTTGCTTATTGCCCGCCATCCGATCGTCCCTCCGAACAGCCTCATGACATAGGCTTGAGAGCTTTTCCGGTCTTTTAGATTGCCTGCGAAAGATGCATCGCTACCTACAAAGACCTATCATCTTGGCCGAATTAAAGAGCTAGGCTGTTGGTCTTTCCAAGATACAGAAGGACCCTATCCGCAGCTTGATGATGTTCCGATCCTGGGTTCGAATTGAACCTAGCTAGCTGAGAGATTGGAAAGACCACATCTGGCCGGGTCATCACAACCGTGTACAGGATCGATCCGGCCTTGCATTGGTATCTTCAGATTGATGGAATCGTAGCCCGCCCGTCTGATCGTCTTGGAGTCTCTCTTTTCGTCGGCATATCGTGGCGTTGGTCTAGGTCTTCCGCAAGGTTAGCTATCTTAGTTAGATAGGAGGATTGGGATAATCAGATATATCTTTCTATTCGGTCTTGTATAATCTTTATCCCTAGGAACTATTGAAGATCTTCTCTGTCTCTTAGGTTATATCGACCTTTGAGCTCGGTAACGGTCATCTAGACTCCCTAGATCCTGTTCCTTTGATAAGCAAAGATGATATCGTTTATATACAAGAAAAGTATAATACCTCCTCTGGTCATACGGTAGGGCTTGTGTAAGACAGGCTCAATTCCCAACTCTTGGAGTGCCCTTGTAAGCTCTTCCTGCTAAATGAGAGGGAATTCCCGCAGTGTGTATAGATATTTCTGGGTCAGTAGGATCCTTTCAGTCTTTCTGTATCCAGGAGTATTTTCATTATGACTTGATGATCTAATCTAGTGTTGATGAATGTATAATATCTGCTACTAATGATAGTACAGAGGATACGATTTTTAACGTCGATCTCCAATCCTACCTATCAGACTCTGAGACTGGTTAATAGGGTTAAGTCAATAGTCTTAGAATAGAGTGAAATTCTCTGTTGAAGCCATCCCGCCTTAATATCCCTTAGATCAATTCACAGTAATGCCTCACATCCCCGAAGTCCAAGGATCTCCAACACAGTAGTTGACTTACCCTTGTACGCCGCCCACCCGGCAACAGCTAACAGATGGCGCATGTTTACGGACAATACACGTAAATACGCCGCTGCAGCAGTCACCAAGTTTTTATACTCCTTTCACACGGTGGTGGCACTGCCAAGGGGGCTGTCGCAAGCAATCGGTTCGTATCGCTTAGGAAATGCGGGTTATTTACTACACCACGCGATTATATTCTCTCTATCACAGGTCTTTATCTTCATTCAATTACCAATAGGTCATTCTATTAATAATGCCTCCAGGAGGCGCTCCTCTTTTACAGACTACTCCGAAACAGGGCTGCAACCACATTGGCCGCAGCCACAACGCTCATGATGAGGTTCGTTCTCAGCCACGTGGATGAAAAGGAAGATCGTTTTTCGTCGACAAGGACCACACTACCACTACCGTAATTGATTAACAGTTTTCCCGATTCGATCTAGCGTGCGAGACATTCGGCCTTTTACTGTTCAGTACTGACATGGGCGAGTTGTATGATGGTCCTCCAAGCCTTATTGTGGAGGATAAACTCTTAGCCGAAAGTCCGAGGGGTAATGGGGGAGAGAACCTTGCCGAACACCCCCGTGGGAGCGAGCTTGCACGGCGATTTCGATTTAGAATGGCGACTGGGCTCTCAAGGGTTGAAGCGCGAGAGATGATTGGAGCGGTACTTTCCCTGCTTGATGGGGAGATCGATGTATCTGACAAGGGACAAAAGTATTGGGTGGAGAATGAGTGAGATCAAGCAGCGGGTGACCCAGGACGGGAAAACGTTACGAAACGAATGACAATCCTGGGCAAAGAAGGATTGGCAGACGCGTGTAGTCTGAGACCCGACAGCTGACTAACAGAGAGTTAGCAACTTTCACCAAGGCAGGCTTAGGCTTGCATAATCTCCCTAATTAGCGTTATTTACCTGCAGACACATCCGTCTCTGGCCACTTATCGATGATGTAGCGACTGAGGCTCTGCTGTGCTAAAACCAACGCGGAGCCGCCCGTGAGCACGACTCGTGAACTGAAGACGAGCTTGACGAGAAGTGGGCCCGGCTTATCAAGCGTCAGGACAATTTCATGGGATTTTTTAAGCCGCCTGGCCTGTTTACGACAGAAAACGTCACATTTTGGTGTCATTTGACATGCCCCCTGTATTGCTGAACGGAAGAGCGCCGTGGCAGTCATAAAAGTCGAGTTCGTGATACCCTTGTCAGCTCGAGATCCATCGCCAGGACCCACCGTCGCACCACTCTTTATCTACCGTCGCCAATGGATGCTCTGGATCATATCTATATGGGTCTCTCGGTTTAACGCGGTACGGCAAACATCGGCTAGACAAGCAGTGCGGAATGCGGAATGAATTCTTAAGGCGTGTGCAACCAACTTATCTCGCCGCCTCCTGCGCTGCATTCAACAACAACAAGTGGGACAGCGTGGGATAATGGATACATGATAAGACTGTGAAATTTTCTCAGTGGGTCGATTGATGGTATGGATATGACCGTGGAGATTAATAAAAACGACGTGATGGCGGGACAATCGGTTCTTGATGGCTTTGGTGGCAGTCTTGGCGTAAACCATTATTCTCAGACATTAAACTTTCAAACAACGAGCAATCATGGCGACAATAACGATGACTGAACTTGAATCGGCAACTGCCACAGCAACCTCTCGACAACTCAAACCCCCTGGCGAGGGATTACTCACCCAACGCGAAAACCCTTCCAACACGACCGATTCCTCCCGTGAAGGCTCCATAAAAGACCCTGTGCTAGAAGCATCGCGACTCGCCGACCTCGAAGCCCCCGATGGCGGTCGCGGCTGGGTCGTCGTTCTCGGGTGCGCCATCCTGACGTACTGGTTTATGGGCACCAGCTACTCTTGGGGTGTGATCCAGACGGCGCTCGTGGAAGATGACGTGGGATCAGCCGCGTCTCTGTCGTTTGTCGGCTCAGTTGCCACAGCGATGGTCTCTGCCATGGCACTCATCACAGCCAAGATCAGCGGGCTTCTCGGGTCTCGATACACGTGTATGATTGGTGTTGTGATGCTGGGACTTGGAGAGATTCTCGCTGGGTTTACAACACACACTGTCGGTGGGCTTTTTGCAACAGCCGGAGTATTGTTTGGGATAGGAAATGGCCTCTGCTTTATGGTAATTTTCTCCCTGTTCCTTTCATTCCGTTGGGGTTTACCATCCTTCGTCACAATGTGTTGTTGATGATCAGACTAACGCATTGACTAGACTGCATCTGTTGCCCCAGCCCAATGGTTCTCCAAGAAACGCGGTCTCGCCAACGGCATTGTATTTGCTGCCGGTGGCCTAGGAGGTGCCGTGACAAGCCTTGCCATGAACTCTCTCGTCGAGGCGGTGGGCCCTGCGTGGACCTTTCGGATTCTTGGATTCCTCATTCTTGGCATCGGTCTGCCAGCTGCTTGGCTCGTGCAAGAGCGTCGGAAAATGCCGAACAGATACCTCGACTGGAGTCTCTTCCGTAACATCAACTTCATTCTTTTGTTCGTTGGAGGCGCCATTGGCTCATTCCCCCTTCTGGTGCCGCCCTTCTTTATCCCTCTTTACAGTCGTTCCCTCGGGTTGGAGTCGAGGACGGGCGCTTACCTCGTTGCGGGCTTTAACTTCTCATCGGCCATTGGGAGGATTAGCTCCGGGTTGTTGAGTGATAGAATTGGAGCAGTGAACGCCTTGTTCTCGGCATTGACGATAAATGCGTTGACCATCTTAGTCATGTGGCCATTCTCGACATCCATCGGAACACTTGTCGCTTTCGTTATCGTCAATGGAATGTCGAGCGGCGCATTCTTCTCAGCAATGCCCACGACGGTTGGAAATACTTTTGGCTCGACCAGAGTTGCCGCTGCGATGGGATTTATTGTCACCGGCTGGGTCGGCGGCTTTATGATGGTACGTCAATCTTAAAATCCTCGTCTTACTAGAACTCATCTAACTTCACTTGCAGGGTGCTCCGATCGCTGGATACATGCTTGATGCATTTGGTGGAAGACAGGCCGGATCTAAGCCGTATCGTCCCGCCATCTTCTGGGCTGGAGCAATGGCCCTGACAGCGGCGATTTTTATCGGGGCCATGAGAATCAGGTTGTCCAAAAAGTTGATGGTTAAGGTCTAGTTGCGAAAAGAATGAACTGAAAGCAGCCAAGGTTCTGGCTGAGTACCCAAAAGAAGCCAACTCGTCAATCCTGCCGTTTTTTGCTCGGCACTGAGATCCATGAGAGGGTTTTCTTGATGATGTTACGACAAAAAGGATGAATAGTAAATAGAAGTTAGGTACTATGTTAGATACCAATGTACTTGAACACGGAACTCAAACATCGAATTCCATTCCATATCCAAGGTCGAGCCCCTATTACTCTACACTGTGCTACTACTGAGCTTGAGTTGACCTGGGCCGAGCTGAGGCTGGGCTGCCGGCGTTGCTAACTAAGATGTCGCTTGAGTTTCGTGTTACAATGAGATTCTAAGTGGTAACTTGATGGTGCCTGCGTGTTCCTTTTGATCTTCAAATTCACGCCCTATTATCACATCCCCAGCATTTTGGTCGTCAAGAAAACACCCATTTATTTTTCTTCTTCAAATAATTGGAGAGTTGGTATAGGGTAAAGGACGGAGGAGTTCGGTCTCCATCACCACCTTTGAATGCGGGGTCAGCGAAACACAGCTGACATGTGATATCAGCCCAGAAATGGGTGACGGAGGTGTCCACATCATCCTGCGATTTAGTCTGACTTTTGACATTATTGAGAGCAATCCACTTGGGAATAAAAACAAGATGTCGTAATAGCATAAAACCTCATGTGCAAAATGAAGGTATAACATATTCAAAACGAACAGGCTGGTGTTTGGGGTTGATGAATAATAAAATCAAAAACTTGTAGCATTGTGTGTATGAATTTAATAACTAGAATCTACAAGACTAGCTATTGGAATCTCAAGAGTGCGGTCATACTGCAAGCACTTACTGCCTATCCTAGGCTAGGCTGAGCGCTATGTTATCGTCTGTCTATGGACGATTGCCCCGTGCATGAGAAGACGTCAATGTCAATGGGTGGTCTTGATTACCGTTGCTCCACCGTATAGACTTAAAATACGGCGATGAGCCTATTGGCCAATTTTAAAGTGAGAGACAAGCTGGCTCGGTCACAAAGAATAGCAACAACACTGCAGATCCCCGCTCCGACGCAGGATAGGGCTAGGGCGGGTGAGACGTCAGCAGGTAGAGTCCTTGCCACTAAATTTGTCGTGGCTTCAAGAACAAGTTACATAGGCTAGCGGAGTTAACAGGTTCCGCAAGCTGGTTCGTCTTCGCTTAAAAAAAGGAAATCGTACGAAGAGGAAGGGCTGTAAAGTCCGCGATATTTAGATGCGACGGATCGGCAGACGCTTTAGGAAGGCACGAAAACAAATGTGACAGGGGTCGTGGAATTAGCTCATTCGTTCTGCCTCTCCCAGTATAGCGCAAAGGGTCCCCGCAATGGGATGGCCTGGTTGAGCCACATGCCACGCTGCAAGAGAATCCTTTGGACGACATTGAAACACTACGAGAGCGCTTGACTTTAAAACGGGCCGATCAGCGTTGCATGTGCAAAATCGTGAGGGGGAAGACATGAACATAAAGGACTTGATTTTCCGCTGATCATTTGATCTATTCTATGTCATTGTCATTACCACACGGCGCTTCATTCAAGCTTGTCGCCATGCAAAACACTCTCATCAAAGTTGCTGCTGTTTTCAGCGCTGTGAGTGCCGTCCAGGGTCACCCTGTCACGGTTACTCAGTGCGATGTCATCTCAGCTTTGCCACAGTCTGCCGATGATGTCGACGTCAAGTTCCAACCGATTCTTGACTTTGACTCGGACGGATGCTACGTCACGGCCGCAATTTCTTCTGATGGCACAACCAACCCGGGCCACGGCGCAACTGGCACGCCTCAAGGCGGGTGTCGTGATCCTCCCCAGCTGGAGAACAGCAACGCTTACTCGCGAAGACGCTGCAATAACGGCTACTGTGCCATCTTGTATGAACACTACTTCGAGAAGGACCAAGCTGTGGGGGGAAGTTTTCTCGGCGGTCATCGTCACGACTGGGAGAATATTGTCGTCTTCACCCAGGGTAACAATGTTGTCCGTGTCGCGCCATCGTGCCATGGCGGCTACGACCAGGCCAGTAACTCATTTCCGCTGACGGGCACCCGACCGTATATTGTCTACCACAAGGATGGAGCCAGCACGCACTGCTTCCGCTTCGCCAACAACAATGACATTGCCAACCCTGAGAACCCCAAGGGCTGGTTTACTCCGCCTCTGATTAGTTGGGACCGTTGGTCCGACTTGAACCTTCGAAATAAAATGCTTTCAACGTGGAGTGGCGGTGTCGGACCCAAGTTGGATGACGAGTTTGGTAATTCTCTCAAGGCCGCTGCTGGTACTGGTGTTCCTGGCTTTGATCCCTACGTGGATGCGTGAGTGGCGTTCTAGTTAGATAGAAGAAGATCCGATCAGAGTCCAGTTGATAGTGCCATACTATTCTTCATTCATTGGCCATTGGCTGAATAACTTTGTAAAGTGCAGAGAATCCCAATGCCATAGCCATCATTCGGGTGGGTTACTAAAGCCCTTTTGACATGCATCGTGGTAATATTCAGAGTCCGAACATAATAATCCTTGCCTGTGATTGTTATCTATTTGACACCGGAACTAGTAGCGGTCACCAGTGTGTCGCAAAGGCAAATTCAGAGTGTGCTTTGGATAGAAATACACGCCTGCATTTGGGCCAGGCACAATCTATCAAGTTCAGGGCATTGTCCTGTTCGAAAAGCTTATTAATAGGATAGTTTCCTCATCACGAAAATTAAGCACTGCGATATATCAAGGTCAGAAAATGGCAATGAAGTCTTGGATAATCGTCCAGCTGATTGGGGACAGAGAAAAAGTATGCCGTGTTCTGTAAATGGTGGTGTGGACTGGAGGATTCACCGTGAATCAGCCACCACTTGTGCACATAACAAAAGCGCATGACGAATCTCATCCACTGATATTACGCCAATGATGCAGGTCGCTTCCTTGCGGGCGCCGTGCAGGGCTGGATACGAAGCTGCGGCTGATCAACCCAAGTTGTGTGACCTGTGAGATATCGCTTGACCAATGGAAGAGGACATCATCAGCAGCAGTAACCAGCCGAGGCAGACTTTTACGCCACATCTAGATGATGCTTACCCTGGGGCCATTGTATTAAGTAGCATTGCAAATCCGCCCCCAAACAGCCCTCAGAGCCTTATCTGCATATTGCAGGCGCCATAAGCAACATCATGTCTGCGCGATTTAATTTAAATGCCACTGAAGCGCTCCATGTCTCATCTATCCTCTCTGTTGCTCATGATTTAGGTCGCTGGATTGACACAGTATGTCACACCTCCATACCTTGGCTGTTACGCCACAGCTGGAGGTTGGCAAGGCTGTCTATAGCCATGTCGACTCTGAGCAAGGCAGAGAAGATAGGGATGCCGCCTCGTCATTTCAAGGCACCCAAGATCCCAAAGATGTCCTCTCAGGTAGTCCGAGGGCCGTGAATTCCTTGCCCAAGATGATAACTAGTCTTTTGGTTGATTTTACATTCATACTGATTTCCATTGCCATCCTTGTCTTTGCTATACTTGGATATCGTGCCGACGGGAAGGTGCTAGGATCCCATGAGCAGAAGTTGTTGGACATAGCGCGAATTGTGTGCAATCTTATTCTACCGCCTTTGTCACAAGTGCTAATCGCTTCTGTCAGCTCGCGACCGCTTACCCCTACGTCTTTGCCTTAATTTTGGGAAGAACTCTTCAAAGTGCTCTGTCTTGGCGCCTTGAAAGAGGAGTCGATGGCCTCAGCTTCGCATATTTGAGTCGGAGCTTCACGCTTGGGAGTGCTTACATTGCTCCGTTTCGCATTCGCTACGCGCACTGGCTCCCTGTTGTCATGTTCGCCCTGTGGGCTTTCTCGCCCTTAGGAAGTCAGGCATTGCTGAGGTTCATCACAATGCAACACAGAAGTGTAATTACACAACTTAAGAATCCAGTACATTACATATATCCAACAGCGACTTGGGATACAGCGTGTGCAAACTGTCAAGAGGCCGCTCACAACTCCGTCTTTTTGGCTTCACTTCTCTCCACCAGTATTACTAGACAAAAGCCGCAAGATCCGTGGGGAAACATAAGAATTCCTATTTTAGATGGGAACATTAACGCGACTAATCGCGATGGATGGAAGATCGTTCCGCCAGAGGCAGATTTGCAGTATACTGCGCTCTTGGGAATTCCCTTTTCAAGACCGCAAGCTGCTGGCAACATAAGCTTCCTCATGCAGTCGTGGTACTGGGGACTTGAGAACACTAGACTTTGGGAAAAGGGATCAAAAGGTGCCCTCCTGGTACTGACAACCCCCTATAATGGCTCTCATCTTCTACAAAAGTTCACTGGGGCGAATCAGTTGTGGCAGATTGCGATTCCAAGCCGACTGGATCCCTTGAACACTTCATCGCTACCAATCACGTTCGAAGCTTCGCATGAAGAAACTCTTGACTGGCACAACGATACCACCATATATACTTACGGATTACCACCTGACAGAGTTGATTTGAATACCCCTTCCGCAATCCGTCTCGAAGCACTCCTTGTGCAAAAGCCTATCGAGCTGAAAGTGACATGTGCAGGTGCAACTTGTCAGGTCACTGCGGTTCGAAATGTTGCGATGGCAGCAGAGTATGACCATGCCTCCGATATGGCTTTCTTCGTCGACTTCTTTTTAGGGCATTTGACACAAGCCTTTCCGCGAGAACATTTGGGCACACAAATAGCCTCAACCTTTGAAGCCTACTTGTACGACTCGTCACAGAATCCTTATAATGTTCTCGCTGCTGGCCCTCTTGTCGATCTAACGCAAATTAAGGCTGAAACTTTGGCAATTCGTCTCGGCCAGATTCTGAATACGTATTGGGTCGCCCAAAACAGCTTTGCTAATGCAGCAGGCGGCTTTAACACCAGCGATCCTAATTTGATTCGTGTGGATGCTGTCAAAAACACCACGGTCACGGTTTCAGATATTCAAGAATTTCTCCACTGCGATGACTTGTGGCAGATACTTCTTTGTGTGTCGACGCTGCTATTGCTCCTCGCTGCTATTGCCTCTGCTGTTCTCAGTTGCTTCCGATTGGCCCCTGATTCGGCGGATTTCCTCTCGGCCCTGACACGGAACGATGGAAAAACGAAGCATGAAGGTGCCTCATTTCTGGATGCCGATGATAGGGTCAAGCTACTGAAAAACATCCGACTGAAGATTGGTGATGTGGATTCAGGAGAGCAAGTCGGGAAGATAGCCATTAGTCAGGACATTGATGTAGCAGATCTGAAAAAGGGGCGCTTATACTGGTAACTCAGTTCTGTGATAACCCTCCATCTTTTAATTACAATGCATTATTTTGCGGTAGCCTGTCTCCTAGTCGCCGACAGTGAACACACGTCTCTAATCCTAATGAGGGCTTGTCAATCTTGATCCATGTCTGACATTTATGCAAACGCTCTTTATGTTCTCACGTGGCTTAGGGAGTCTTACGACAGACCATGTTTCAAATGATTAACAAAACAGCAAGCCCAGTGCGAATCTTAGGCTACAAGGACTGAGAGTCGTGATGAGTAGGAAAATGATGATAATTACTAAAATTGCATAACACTTATACTTGGTCAATGATATCCCGACCATTGATGTAGTGGTGAGTTAATTAGCTGCGTGTTAATTTCCCAACTCCAATTGACTTGCCTTAGCGACTGATTATAATTATGTTGTCTCGTAATCAATTTGCTTCTCTTAACACATCTCAGTTGAACCATAACCATATTTACATCAGCATAGGGGTTCATCACATCTTCGACATCGTATAGCAAAATAGAATTCTTTAAGGAACTCTTTGACTCCCAATGTGAGCATGATCCGATTCGTCGATTGACCAATCACATGTTTTCTAATACCTTTTCTACCCGGTTTACTACCCTTTGCTCCCAAGCCCAAAATGTACGGCACTGTTCTTCAAGGGCATGTATCCAAGAATATTTTTGAAGTCATCCACGCATTCATGCCGGGTTTTCTTGTGTTTTGCCGATGTGCTGATGCCACCCGGAGGGCGAGCATCAAAGGCTACCTGCGGCCCAGTTACCTGCAACGCAGAGGTGCATGACAACATAGCAGCCATGTAGTTAAACGCGACGTCCTCGCAATTGAAAACCTTGTCAACGTAGTCCCGAATCTGTGACATCATTGGGTCCTCTGAAGAGTAATATTCAAGGAACGAGATGTGCGTGAAAAGTAGGCCAGTGAGGACCATATTATAGTAGCCGCCGTTTCCACATGACTTGTATTTCCACTTGCCGTCACTACCCATCACAACACAACGGGCGAAGGCGCCAGTGACCCGGTATTGGCCTTGCTGTCGCCAAACCTGGAATGCAAGCTCCATCTCTATAGGTGTGTAGTGGACGTCATCATCGTGAAGGAGAATGGCCTTGGTGCGATATGTCGGGTTTGGGCGAAGCTTCATGTTCAAGCTGTTGCGTTCAGACACATGGTAACGCACATGAGTGCCAAAGGTTGTGGCGTAATTCTCCGGTGGAGGGGTTTCTTGGTCGTTCCAGATAACAACAATTTCGTGCAATGACGGAATTTTCTCTGCTGTGAGATATTCCAGGGTATTTCGAAATATCTCTGGTCGACGGTATGTCACGATAACAATTCTATCAGGGTAGCGATGTCAGTGTCTAATAGTGTCTAATATTGATCCAAGTGAAAATTGTTGACTGACGTGAATTTGTCATCCATCAAATCTTGATATTTCTTCTGTGCGGCGTTCCAAATTGCTAGGGATGCAACTTTCTGTCGATCATTACCACACTCTGGAAGTCCTGTAAATGACGTTTCATTCAGGTCTGTCATTGACATATCGTCCAGAGCTTCCACGGATGTTGAGGTAGACACATCTGAGACCGTCGCAAATGGTCGGGATGTCGACGGTCGTAGCACACTCAATTGTCGTAAATCAAGGGCGACTGTGCTTAACATGAACAAAGAAATACCCGAAAGGCAGGCGGCAAAGAGTATCAAGGCCCCTCTCTTTGGCAGCCAAGCTGTCAGGCTCCCTGCCCAGGTGGGTTCTGGTAGAGCAGGCTGTCCGAAGCGTACCATGGTTGGTTGTTGTGTGCATGTCGAGGACTGAGGGACTGCGAGAGTGCGAGTTGACTACGTATAGTTACCTCGGACGCGCCACGCCGCGCCCCCCTTTCGGTAAATGAATACCGACATGAGATAACGGATGTCAGGGCACAACGTACGGTAGAGAATGAAGTGGACAGGCCAGCTACTGTGTCGCTATTGAATAGTAGGTATGTGGGGGTGACTTTTATTGATCTCTGGCCTTCTAACTATACAGGGCCCAAGGCCCCCGCTTATACCCTTCCGCCAGCATCCCTAGTTTTAAGACGCTAGCTACTCGCAGCGATATAGCCATCTTATCTCTTTGAGTGCCCAAATGCGTGTGGGGCTACCTGGGACAAATCGGATTTCAGCCGGAATACAGCCCAGTTGGAGATACCTCATTTGACGCTGAGCTCTCACATAATTATTGGTATCTGTCAAACTTGGGGAAGTCCCGAGTTGCCCCACAAGCACTTGGGCACTCAAACAGATAGCTGAAACTCGGGTGCTGTAGGAATGGTGTCTCATAGACCGGATTGCGGAGCCGATAGTAACGAGTCGCCCTTCGCGCGCGCGAAACCTCACCAGTGATACTGATTAAGACATGGTTAATGAACCATAAAGGTTAGACACTGTTGCAGTATATCGGGTCGACACAAGGGGGCCGTGTGGATCATTTTCCCAATCAACGACCGTTTTCCTCATCAGCTGCTCCACTGCGTGTCTCGTACAAATAGATAGCATGCCCTTGAGCAAACAAAATACGCCACCAGTTGAGATCAGACATTCTTGCCGTGATGGCGCGCTCAAATTCTATATATACCACATCTTAGCTTCGACATTGGTACGCATTACATGCCGGAGACTAAGCGATGGAAGTGCAAGATTATGTGCGCTACAGGGGAGGTATGAGATTAATCTCATCACGCCGTGGCAGCCCACATGTACCTTCTTTCTCGATTTCGGCCGTTACCCCTCGACCATGCTCCTGCGTCTCCATTGCCCAATTCTCTTGCTCTTCCACTTCTTACAGTGCTTTGAGCGAGTTCACCAAATCTTCCCTTCGCCTGTAGCCCTTCGTTCTCATCCCAATTTGTCATGGCACGCCACGTGCTACCAATAGCACGCTCGACATCAGCGTCGCCTCAAGCTCCAACGTTCCAAACAGGAGTTTACATGGTGTGCGTGGACACCAAATAAACACCTCCATGGCCATGAGCTTACCAAGTATTACAGGGCATGGATCTCTACGTCAAACTTCACGATTCTAGTTAACAAATGGTTAATTGACGAAGCTGGCTTTGGTAAGTACAGTCATTAGTTCGGCTCTCCTCTTGGCTCTCGCACTGACCGAAACTATCAGGATATCGTAGGTGCACCTCGTGAACAAACCACCATGAGTGTTGAGTCCTGATTTAACTCTCCCTTAGCCATTCTCCTAACATTCTGGCATCTCACTTTTGCGTCCGTCGTTACTCAGGTCCTGGCCCGTACAACCTCCCTTCTCCATCGCCGTCGAAGTCTACCCATCAATAGTCGATTCTACATCCGTACTATCCTACCAATTGGGTTAGCTTCGTCTGGTTCCCTTGTCTGCACCAACTATGTCTACTTCTACTTGTCTATCGCCTTCCTCCAAATGGTCAAGGCTTCGACGCCAGTCGTCGTGCTTCTGGTTTCATGGCTGTGGGGGCTCGCAAATCCCACCATGGGCGACGTTGGAAACATTTTGGTCATCGTCGCCGGTGTCACAGTTGCTAGTATGGGCGAAATTCACTTTTCGTGGATCGGATTGACTTTCCAGATGGCTGGCATCTTGTTTGAGGCTGTGAGAGTAGTCCTCTTACAAGTGCTTGTTGGTGGCGAGGGGTTGAATATGGATCCACTGATCGGTCTATATTACTATGCTCCCATTTGTGCAGCAATCAACCTTTTTGTCGCCTGTGTGATCGAAATTCCAAATTTCACTGCCGTTGGTATGACTCAAAATGGGTGGCTAATGCTGTTCATCAGCGCTCCTGTTACACTTATGTTGAATCTGACAAGTATGGCTTTGGTAAGTCGATATTTCTGGTCCTCGTACTCCCAAGTATGAAATAAGATCCTCTTGCTAAAAAGTACGTGCAGATTGGACAGACATCCGCTGTGGTTATGTCACTCGCCGGCATCTTCAAGAACATTTTACTTGTTCTCTGCGCTATCATCATCTGGCACACAACAATTTCATCAATACAACTTACAGGCTACGGAATTGGCCTTGCTGGTCTTGTGTACTATTCCTTCGGGTATGAAAAGTTGAGGGGATTTTTCCACGCCACCATTGATTGGGCTGCCTGGTCTTGGGAATCTCTAGATGAGAAGTGCAGTACTTCTGGGTTGCGAAGAGGTCTTTTTCTGGGACTAGCATGTCTGTTGAGTGTGTATGTTTTCGTGAGTTATAAAGAGGACGTTGGTGCGTCACTAATAGTAGGGCTTCATCAGTGAACTTGGGAAGTTTGCCCATCAATGGATATTAATTGACCTTAATAATACGTTCTGGGCCGTGTTTTCATACCCATCATAGAAGTCTCAGGCATCCTCGGGGGGTTCCAGGTTCAGGAAGCGCCAGGTAAACAGTTTCAGGGTAGGCCCCATCATAGAGGTCAGAATGATATAGGATCAACTAATCTACAGGGTCTCTACCATATTAAAATTCTCAAAGGATCTAACCTCAAATGATGTTTGTTTTAATTATAAGTCTTCAAAGTAAAAATATCTATCTTCTTTCGTTGATGTTCAAACTGATTGAAAAGTATTAACAAAGCCGAAATTCCTTCCACAATCTTTCAAACTCTAGATCCACTCCAACGCCTACTCTTTGGCGCATTGAGTAGTGCCAATATCGGCAAAATCCAATTCTGAGGTAAGTCCCATTGCTTGTCTCAGAAACAATCATCAGAAAATGCATTCCAGTAATTCTATCATTCTCGGCTAACCGAATGGCCATACATTGCCCCAAATTTGGCATTATCGAATAGTCTGTTGTTGGATTAAATTCCACGCGCAGCGGTTGTCCCTCGATGTTCTTCACCTTGAGAAAACCATGGTACTCTTTGGCGTAAATATTTCTTTCAATACCTCCCACAAGCTGCACTGGTGTTACCCACGCTGATAGATGGAGAACATCCGATACAGGTTGGCTGAGAGTATCATACGACGTGAAATACTCATCCCAACTGAGCATTTTCCCGTCTTTCAACTGAACTTGGACTTGTATGTCCGTATGGCTCTTGGTTTCCCTCCACTCATCCTCTTGCAACCCCCACTTGACACTTCCACCTTTGCCCGTCCAAGACCAGCCCGCCCAAGACCAGCTTGGAAATCCATCCCGCCGCTCCACAGGCTTCTGAACGCTCCAACAGAGGCCGGCACAGAAACCTACTGTGGGTGACCATTCATACGCATCGTAAAGCTCCTGTGCTTTAGCTTGTTGCCTTCGTTTGATTTGTGTCGGCTTTGGGGGTCGCCGCAGGATAGGTACACCCCAACAATGCCGAAGTTTACGTGGGCCCTTTTCGAAGGCACGCAATATCCCCAAGAAGCCTTTTAAAGCGTCCGAAGGGTTGCTTAGACTTTTTTTGCTGTAGTCCTCGATCCGCTGCACTACCTCCCACTCTGTGCGCCCGAGCTGCCGCGGGAACATACCCAAGTCAACTCCTTGGCAAAACTCAGCCCTGAAATGGCTCCTATCCTGCGTGTGCATGGTTGATAAAGGGAGTTTGAGGGTCTCACAGCAGTACATTCCGCAGCACTCAAAGTAAACCTGGTCATCTGTGAATACTAGCCGTCGTCGTGACAGTAGCCCTTCTTGGTACGTCCAACCTCGCGTGTGCCATTTCGAACCTTCAATGAATATAACCGGGTCTGGCATCGATGATACTAGAAGGTGTCTTCCTATTCTGGCACTTGGTTGAAATACGAGTCTTGGGCTGATACCCGGAAGGCCGTATGCAGGATCCTCGCCTGCAGCTGCAATGATGGTCAATTGAGCATTGTTGTAGATGAGGTCCATTTTCGGGACTTGTTCATCAACCTCTTCTTTGACGCTTTGATTTATGCAGTATCTGTCTATCCAGATATACTTAAATCCAAGAGCAAGTGTCGCTGTGATTGCGTCTCCTATCGTCTTTGGTAGCTCCTTGGGTATTTGGGTAGTGGCATGGCTTGCAAGAGGTCCAGTTCCCCAGGTGTAACTGAGAGCCACATACTGCTGTCCACACGCAGGACCAATACAGCCAGTTTCACAATTGATCAGCTTGAAAGATTTTATTGAGTCTAGCTCGGCTTGATCACCAGCTGAGGCACAGGTCTTGGTGTGGTAAGCTGTGCAATATCGAAGCCAGCTGTGGACGAGTGTAAAGTCGAGACGACGTCCTATCATGCGGATTGTCTCTCGGCCTTTCGGTTGAGGGACAATGTAGGGGAAACGCGTAAGAAAATCTTGATACAGTGACAGCACAAGCGTGTCAACGGATCCCCAACCTCTAGCCGAGATTCGGCGGCTAGAGAATGATCGCAGCTCACAGGTATTTTCCACCATTTTCTTTGTCGATATAAGATACATGTCCTTGATGAGCTGGCATAGAACGCAGGACTTGATAGTTTCCCTCTTGACAGGTGCGTTCCATGCTGGTATGGTATTTCCCACTGCCGAGAGATGGGGCTTGCGGAAGACGAGATCGAGGTTGATCCTCCGACAGCGGCTGCAGAGCTCTCGTCCTGCTGATCGAGTACGAATACCGGTTTTTGTTGCATCCATATCGGCCAGATCCTTTGCGTGTTTTGATCGTGACACCTTTGATCAAACTGTAGGCCATCAGTTAAGTATCGCCCCGGTGGGCAATCGCGTCCGTGTTCAGGCCTCCCGTTAGACATGGCAACCGATGTTTCCGTCCGAAATGAATGAAACGCCATAGCCACTTGGTAAGGCACACAGGGTCGTACCGGCGGCTATTTCCTACCGCCCATTCGCGGGGGGCCGATATGTATCGTACGAGGCCTTTAAGTAGGCCTACCCCCACGAGTAGACTCAGCCACGGAATGAGGGGCACTCAGCAATTGCCAACCAGTTCTGATTGAGTAGAAAAATCCTCCTTCCGAATTCAGCGCCGCAGAGTAAGATTTGAAGTATAAATACTCCCCGTCTATCCTTTTAATACTAAATCAGGCTAATCAACCCCCCCAACCACCCAGAATATGATACGAAGTGCAGCCCGGTTTCCAATCTTTGATTCATGTGATTTTTCTAATTCACAGCATAGGCCAGTCTTGAGGCCGCCTAGCAACCGGCTAATGTCCTTTCTGCCTTCGGGTCTAGACGTCCCCCGCAGATGATTCGTATTTGATTTATGCGGCCCGACAAGCAGCCTGCCCAGTTCCAGGCCAAAGACCTACATCAACAGTGCAGAGTACTGCCATAAATCAGGCAACAGCATCGTACGTACTCTTTGTTTGTGATGTCAACCCTGGAGAGCCAGGAAGCCGACAGTTTTGACTCAGTTGATCTCTAATCATTCCTCGTATTAATATTATGCATACTTCATCACAGTCCAGGGTTCCGCCTTTCTCTCGTTCGATATCATCTCACATCGGGGAGCAGGTTGATTACTTGGAGCCTTAACATTGCGGTGATTTTGCTTCAACCATCATTTTGGGTCTAACGTTCGATTCAGATATGCTGACAAGCTAGAGACCAGCTCGCTGGAATACATGCGAAACAATGCTATGCAATTTATGGGACTCCTACCAGACTAAAGGTGCCAAATATCCTGCTCTCCATTTTAAATAAGTCTCAAAGTGCCGTTGTCATTCTTGATCCTCTCATCCAAGACAATCGAGCTCTTGACCCAGTCCCCATCACCCCGACGCAGCCTCGGCCCTCGAGCCTCTGTCCACCATCAACAAGCCGCA
>JAANBB010000087.1:0-118809 GCA_014621425.1 Cylindrodendrum hubeiense | reverse complement strand
GGGGGGGAGGGGGCGATCGAGACCATCGCCGTCTTGCCACGGCCGACAACCTTATCCATGTTGCCTTGCTTACCGTTTACGGATTCCACTGCGAAGGCAGAGCGTGTTCCCGCGCGGATGCATGGTGTTGCTCCCAGAAACCTTGATACGACGGGCCTCCCCCGTCAAACGGTCCCCGATCAGGACACCGTGGATCAAAATTAACGGTCTGGTTCCCCTACGCAATGTAGGCTGGCATGAATGAAACAATAGAGCGACCGGCTGCCGTCGTGATCCTCGGTCGAAAACACCCAAGCAAGTAAACCCACCGACAATGCAACACTAATAAATTTAGAACCGGCTTTCCTGTCCCTCCAGCACAGGTACCCACGTCGGCCTCCCATTTCTACCAAACATATCAACATGACAGAACATTGCAGAACATCACAGTCACATCGAGCCAAGCCGATCAATCTCCAGCGCCTTGACGGCTCTAGCCTCAGGTGGGATGTTGCAGAGTTCCTGTTCTGTCGTGGGCAGCACGCCACATCCACACAGGTGTGCGCCTGTACCAACCTGTCACATCCACGGCTCAGGTACACGCAGCCTAGTGCCGTCCCAGGAATGGGAGCGCTTGTCGCCAGATGCTGACCCTACAGAAATTATTAGTGCCCCTTGGAGGAACTTTTACCGCCGTACCTTTTCTCCTTGGGGTAACATCCTAGTCGACCTGTGATGGAGCTAAGCGGCCCCCCGACAGTGATTGGGTGTCCACTTGTGAGGGGGCTGCCCAGTCGTGATGCAAAACCGTCACAACCAGCTGGACAGCAGGCACAAGATATGCGTGACGAGGTGTTTAGCGGCATCGGAATGGCCAACAAGGACCTTCTTTGAAGGGCTTGTCTCGACGCACGCGATGGCTCTTGCGGCACACCGCTGCTACTGCAGCTACTACTGATACTACTGCTACTATTGATGCCTCCCGCTCGAAGAAGTGATGCTTTAATCAAGGTGGTGGTGGTGGTCTGGTTAGCACCGGCGCGGTGCGCGGGGAACGGACCCGCGCGGGGCGGCTTTTGCCCGCCCAGCAGATCCATCAGCGAGGATCCCTTGCCGACGGCGGGGACGGGCGAACACTCCTCTTGGTAGACGTGACGGCATGATACAGTTTTCGAGACGGAGAGATACGTAGTATTAGAGCCGCAATCAGCAATCACGGATGATGCGGTAGTCTGACCAGGGACCAGCTCTGCTCCCAGTTCTGCGACGATGTGGACCGACGCCCAGGCGGTGATGAACTGACGCCAGGTCTTTTGCACGGAAAGCACAAGAAAACGCTTCATGAGCCAGCATGGGCAGGCATGGGCTAGGCACTCTACAAGATGGCCTCAATTTGAGTTTCTACCTATACTCGCAGATTGTGAGGGTCTGTTTTATGGAATAGGTGCTGACAAGAAGAATGGGGGTAGTTAAATTGCCAGCTCCTTCGAAGCGCCCTAGAAGAAAAGGAAAGCCGCCGCCAAGTCCAGGAGGACAGCTGGAACGAGTAAGCGATCCATTGGCATTGTCGCCCGATAGCCCTGCTTAACGCCGGTGCCTCGCGGGGAGGGGCTGGCGACCAGGGTCTCAGTCTCATGCGTGACATCCTTCTCGGTCGAGGAACTGCAATATGTACCTTCACTCCACCCGCTGCCTCACGGGCGGCAGTTGACTTTGGCTGGCTGGCTGGCGGGCTGGCTGGCTGCTGACTCCCTGCCTCACTACCCACTGCTCCCTGCTCCACGAGGCCTGACGTCGTGCACAGGGCTTGACTAGGTTGATCGCTCGCCCGCCAAAGGAGAAGGCGGAGGACGAGTGTGGGCAATGTACAGTGCTGCACTGGGCCCGGAAGGATCATGTTCATGGATGGATCAATGCATATAACCCCATCGGGTGACGGTCAACTCGCAGCTCGATCCCCACCAGCAGCGGCATCAGCGTTTGCGTCTAGTTGAGCGTCTGCGACTGTCTACCCTAGTTCAGCCGACTGGACCTAGTCAGCCGGTGTCGAGCGATTGCCATGCTCGCAATTGCCGGCGTTCCGGATTTTACGACGCCCCCCAGCGCGAGATGCCCCCGGGCCTCGGTGGCCCGTTTCTCGTGCCTGGCAGCATTGTGCCTTTCTCTCGCCGTCGGCCCCGTGCCATGCCGCGGGCGGCGAGGTGAGATATTGGATGGAGGCATCGTGGAGGACGGTGGAGGACAGTGGAGGACGGCATGACGCGGTTGGCTGCAGCCACAGGCTTGCGCTCCACTCGCTCGAGGCGCTTCCAGGTATCCATGGACCGTGAGATGGCCTTTGCCGTGGCGTCTTGCTTCCCTTGAACCAGCGCCAAGCGACTGGGGGGGCGGCCAACAGAGCGGCCAGCCGGGAGTGCCGCCGCCGTCCGTCGCTTGCCCAGCGTGTCGGAAACGGGCGTTGTTGGCGCCCGACGCTGCGACTGACAGGATCCGTGCAGGGCTGCGGCGGTCGAGCGCGAGGTGCAACTCGCCACCAGTTGACGTGTTTGTACGACGTGGTTCGGCCAGATACGAATACATCAAGTTGCATGCACCGCTCCAGCGCTGGATGGGGTCTTAGATGAGAGGAGGCGGAGGGCGCTCGAAGTTGGAAGGAAGCGGCGTTGTGTGACACAACCCTTGCTGGGAGGATGGATGAAGGGATGGGATGATGGTTGGTTGGTTGGTTGGTTGGTCTTGGTGCCATGGGTTGGCGATCCCTGGTAACGACCAACGACCTGCTCACAATCCGGCTGTCCAAACAGATTCCCAACCTCAGCCGTCAGCCCTCAACGCTCAACTCTTATTCCACCTTCGGCCTCATCTAAGCCCCCTCCGCCCTTCTCGTCCTGGATTTATCCTCTCGCCCTCTCACGTGGCTTCGACGCACAGTCGCCGTTGGCAATATGCCGGTTGGTTAAGCAGAGGCAGGCATCGTCCCCTCGCGGACCCCTGCAACCACCCTGTCTGCCCCCCCTTCCCGAGACCCGAGAGAAATGTCGCCGGCAGGGAATCGCGAGGAATCGTCCAAAGCCAAAAACAGAACAAAAGGGAAATGCCAGGAGACCAGGGCCCCGGCGCCGAGGGGAGGGACATTGGGCCCCTCCCATCAAGCGCGGTCTCGACAGGGGAGGCCCGCTGTTCGCCGAGCCGTCCCGTCGCAGCATCGACTGGGTCGGTGCACTTCGAGCCGAGGTTCCAAACGGAGAGCTGGGATTTTCTTGACGCCGTTTTCTTCTTTTTTTCCTTCTGACAGCCGCATGGGTGCCGGCGTTTTGCGCGTCTTGGCGCTTTGGCCGAGACAGCGGGAAAGTGAGGCTTTGCGGTTCGGAGACAACAAGGTGAGTGATGTCAGCCCAAATATTGCATACTAGAGCGGCTTATACTTGCCTAGCAATGAAAATAAAATACAAAATGTAAAAGCAATTTCTTCCGGCGCCAAAAAGTGCCTGGATCTGCGTTTCACTCGCTGGACCACTGGTCTTCCTCCATGAGAATCATGAAACCAAACCGCTCCGCGGAGTCGGCCAATCACAGCGCCGCTCCGCCACGCACCCCTGGACGTCACACCCAAGAGCCTCAACACCAAACCAACCCGGCGATTATCAACGGGATATCTTCCCAAGATTCATTGCCATCTCACGCCTCTCGCCCAAGATTCGCTCCCGATCCACCAGCTGCTCCTCGCCTCCTTCGCCACGCCTAAAAATAACCCCCATTTCCCCATGCAACGCAAGTCTCGTCACAGCTAACCACCCAATAGAAGGTGGTTTCTCCTGTAGCCGCCGGCTAAGCGCCCTGCCTTACACCGTCTCCCACCCCTACAATCCGCTTCCATCCCCAGTTTCTAGAACGCACCCCATCTGCCTACCGCAGGTACGGCGCATCGGTGCTATTTTTATCTGCGTTGATGGCGGCTCCCCGAGGGGGGGGGGCGTCCAGACGTCATCTCTCTCCGCCATGCAAGGCACGAACGAACTACACCATTGAGATGGCCTCGACGATGGGTCTCGGCGGCTCAGCATGCAACTTCACACGCACGCCTCCCCCTCACCTGCGGCTTAATCTGTGCTGCAAACGACACCAGGCGTCTTGCCGCCGTCTGCACAGGACAGAATCCCGTCACCACGAATAGCTCCCGCCTCCCGTCGAATCTTCATCGTCGTCTTGACGCCCAGTGACCTCGCCCGGCTGCAAGGTCCCCCACACACGCCCCCTCCCTTAGAGTTCCCAGGCATCGGGGCGCCAAGGGAACCAACAACGGCGCCGGCTCCCAGGGGGGCGGCGTCATCTGGAGATGGCTTCGTCGTGCCGATTGGTGTTGGCCGCGAAGCGTTCCCGGGACGCCGGTATGGCTTCACTCCCACCCCACGGCACGTCCGGTCCCAACACGGCGGACGGGGAATCACGGTAGTTAGGGCCCTACAGGAGCGTGGACCGGGTGTTTCGTCCCGATCTGCATCTGGTAGTTGGTTTCCACGCGCGCATGCGGTTGGTATTTTTAGGAACTGGTTGCTATATTAAGCCATAGCCTCACTGCAGCCGCCGATGAGCTGCAGGTTCTTTAATAGGACGACAGGTCTTGCCCGACCCCGAGTGTTCCCAGCGTCTATTCTTCCTCCACAATCGTACACTATCCACCGCCCTTCACTAGACATCCCTGTTCTCGAAACGGACTCCTTAAGTCTCTTGAAGCGCCCTTCATGTTTCCCTTGTCACCGGCGTTGGCGCTTTATGCCACCCACATCTCCCGGAAACGTCCCCAAGCGCCCGTGTTTCGGGATCCTCCATCCCACCCATCCATCTCGGTCTTGGGGGTGTTCGCCGCCAAACAGATGCACGTCTGGAGCGCCGGTGCTGCAAACGTTGTTTCAACAGTAACCGGGTACTGCTCCACCGTTGGCGCTTCCTACCTAACGGTGTGATTCAATTCCAGACTTGCAGTGTCGTCGATTCCCATTCATCGTCATCTTCTCCACATCGACAAGACCCTGTTCATGCTGGGGTTTGTCTATGCTATGAATAGCACCCGACAACTACCGACGCCGGGAATCTGTCGTCATATTGCCTTGGGACTCTGCATCCCAACGACATGTTGCGTCTCAGTTCGTCTCTTGCATCGATAGTCGCAGCGCGTACAGGCAAAGTATAGGGGTACTTCGGTGGTACTTCCTATTTCTTCTGCCGTTTGGTGCTCTTGTCACTCGCCCCACTCAGAACACTCGCACTGCGTTTGTGACTACTCTCCGGGCGGCCGTTTTTATCGGCCTCGCCGTTCGCCTCTTCTGACTTCGAAGAGGCTTCTGACGCATCGTTCGTGGGGGCTGTGTCGGCTGCGTCCTTGGTGGCCGCTTCACTGGCAGGGTTGGCGGTTGCGGTCTCATCCCCCTCCGAGTTGTCCTTAGATGCATTGGCCGCCTCCAGAGCTTTGTCATCCCCCTCGCCATCCTTCTTCTCTTCCTTCTTCTCTGACCCGGAGTCCGGGAGTCCCAATGCCTTTTCTCGCTCAGCCTTCTTAGCCTGCTCCACCTTGATCTCCGCATCAATCTTGTCCGACACCTTGCGAGCATCGAGAAGACTGTTCACGGCTCCAAGGAGTAGCTCGTACTGGTGGGTTGTCGCTGCCGTAGGCATGGCCAGCTTGTTAGGCACGTCCAGCTCGTTAAGAGCATTGGTGATGCGCAATTGCTGCTGATTAGACTTGTGTGAGAATAGTTTGTTGATTTTCTCGGTGCGGAAGGTAGGTCCGGACCCCAGACGATCGTGATGTGTAACACCATACAGCACCTCCTCTTGGGTGGTGAGCTTCCGGCGCTCTGGCTTTTCCTGTTGGCCCTTCTTGGCGGTGGAAGTTGGCGTTGGCGCAGCGGTAACAGGTTCGCGGGGGCCGGTTGAAGTAACAGTGCTCTCGCGTCGCCCAGCCTCCTGAGCAGCGGCGACTTGTTGAGGTCCTGGGGGGGCTGTGGGGCTGGCCACCTCGGCAGCCATCAGGGATTTGCGTTTCTTGGTCTTGTCGGCACTCATCAGGTTCTGGAGCAGGTTCTGTAGACCAGCAGAAGACTTGAAGGCATTGATGTCCGTGTCCGCGCGGGGGTAGTCGAGGCGGTTGTACAGTTCTCGGCGCTCATCGTTGAACCGCTCGCTGCGTGCCAAAATCCTCTTGATCTCCAGCAGCAGCGACTCCTCCTCGCGTGCTTCCTCGCGCGATCGAGTTAGGGCGTTGAGTGCAAATTCTTTCCTCAGTCTCTCCTGCTGCGGGTTGAAGTGCGCCATCAGTTCGTGGAGCGCAAATTCGGGTTGCGTCATGTACTGGGCCGGCTTCTGCGCCGCCATCATCTTGGATGCCACATCGTAATACCGCGCTTTCAGGTCCTCCATCGAACGGGATCGTGTCGCCGGCACAACGGCCTTACTCTCATCGCCATCGGCGTTCATGTCTCCGTTGGTAGCAGGAGGGTTCCATTCGTATCGGTCCCATATCAGAGGCCATCTTAGGTCGAAGTCACGGGCCAGCTCCAGCAAGTAATCTGTCTCCTCCTTTGACCAGTCGTTGTTCTGCAGTGATTGTTGATATTGGCCCTCGCTGTATTGGGGTACCGACACCTGGACGTTGTATTTCGCAAAGGCTGAATCCTCAATCCCGTCCTTCGAGGGCTGAGCATTGTCGCCCGCCGTCCCAGGTGCCTGCTCCTGCGGCTCGCCTTCTAACTTCCCATCCACCCTCCTCCAGTGTCGCAGGGCCAGGCTTGAATCATCGCGTGCAGAATTCCGAAATTTCCGTAGTTCCCATCGGGAGGCTGGCTTGCGACTCGCGAAACGTCGTTTCTTGAAATGGGTGACTTCGGGGACGATCGCGATGGGGTTGTCGCCGCCTAGGTTGTGCACTTCGCGCGCGAGACCCTTCAGGTTCGGCCTGGGTGCCGCAAGCTTCTGCTTTTTCGCTGGTCGGGGGCCTGACGTCCCGTCGGGGATGTTGAGCACGTCGCGAACGTCGGATGTCATGATGGCGGACAGTCGTCGAGGGGTGGCTAAATCGCGGTTTTCATCTCATGAACCATCAAATTTGGGCTTTTAGCAGTCTTGTAGAAGTTTTATTCGGGCCTCAGGGTGCTATTCGTTCGGTCGCGTCTCGTTGAGGCTGGTTTGAGTTCGCCAACATGAAAATTTGGCGTCATTGAGGTTGGACGCGCTGAGGTTCGATTCCGGAGGGCGTTATCACCACGTGACTCCACCCCTGACGGCCGGTTTTCGAACGTGGCAGCTTCGCTAGGCCAGCGCCAGAATAGCTGTGCTTCACAACCTCACACACGACACTCTCGACGGATCTCCCACGAACGACACTCGACACGGGCGAGTGCTTCAATTGCGCCAGACGAAAGCGCCGCTTCCAATCCCAACAAGCGCATCTTCTATTTCCTCCCAACCGCCAAAATGAGGTCTCTCCTCCCTCTCCTGTCGCTCAGCGCAGTTGCCAACGCGCTCTACTTCTACATCGATGGAGTAACTCCCAAGTGCTTCTACGAGGAGCTGCCCAAGGACACCCTGGTGGTTGGACACTACACCGCCGAGGAGTGGGACGACCGAGCGCAAGGATGGCAGAAGCATGACGGCATCAGCATCTACATCTCCGTCGATGTACGTTCACCTATCCCTTATTCTCTTGAATCATGATCAGCTCCTATGTTCCCCTAAGGGCCAGCCAGAAAGTCATTCTAACTCTCTCGCCACCAGGAAATCTTCGACAATGACCACCGTGTCGTCTCCCAGCGTGGCCAGGCCTCAGGCCGGTTCACCTTCTCCGCCGCCGATTCTGGTGACCACAAGGTCTGCTTCACCCCCTCATCGACCTCTGGTCGCCCAGGCTGGCTTTCGACCAAGAACCAGAACGGTGGTATCAAGTTGACGCTTGACCTCGTTATTGGCGAGACCAACCAGATCGAGAGCAGCGACAAGAACAAGATCCAGGATATTACGACACGTGTCAAGGACCTGAATGCACGATTGAACGACATCCGAAGGGAGCAGGTCTTCCAGCGAGTAAGTACACGCCTCTCATCGATTTTGTGACGACTGGTGTTACTTGCTCTTCAAGTGTTCGCCCTGGAGTGGTAGTTTAAAAACCAGGTCGAACATCATATGACGTGTCAAAGTACAAGGCTAATCATCAATTACCCCATTTAGGAGCGAGAGGCAGAGTTCCGAGATCAATCCGAGTCCACCAACGGTCGTGTTATCCGCTGGATCATCATTCAGATGGTTGTCTTGGGAATTACTTGCACTTGGCAGCTGTCGCATCTCCGATCGTTCTTCATCAAGCAGAAGCTGACTTAGATGAAATCGTTCTGGGGTTGGGGTTGGATGTGTTGTCCTGATTTCATAGGAGGTAGAATTGTCATCGGCCTTTGGCGTTGATAGAGCAGTTCGGCGGAATGCGTCAAGAATGGGAGTCTCTGGAATAGGCGGCCCTGAAAAGGGACGTTTCTAATGTTACATAAATGTGATGATACTTAGTGAGTGGCTATTAAAAAGAATATGCGGCGATGATAATATTGGCAACGCCTTTTTTCCCATTACAAGTTGTACCTGACAAAAACTCCCTATAGTGCTCTATCTCATCTCAAACAAATCACCAAGCTTCCATTCCCGAATCCATCCCCACACTGACTACTTCTCGCATCTACACCCGACACAACACGCTCGCTCCACTTCACCTCGCCCTCACTCTCACCAGGCCGCAATGACTTCGGCTCGGCACGCGATGAAAGACAGTATTATAGACAGCATCATGAGAAAGAGAGAGGAAATAACACCGAACCAAACCCAATGCTGCCCTGCTCCGTCTCCTTGCGCCGTGCTGCGCTGGAAGATTAAACTGGTTTTAGTATAATTTCGTGATGGAATGCCAGACATAAAAAGGAAAGCTTTCCCGACTCCAAGACCTGTATCCATCAAGTGGGTATTGCTTCATGTTGAAGGCTGCGAATGGATATAGTCTCCCATCAGTTCCGGGGGTTCTATAGTACGTAGATGGTGTAGGCCGATTTCGACTGATGGAGATCCCAGGACCGTGTTATCGTTCGAGATTCCCTCCGCCGTTCGAGATCCCAAAAGCTCTTGCTACCGAATGAGGTTGTTGCTTCTCAAATCGGTCACAGGTGCTTCCGTCAAACGACAAATCTGTTCCCTGGGCTCTCGCCCTCCAACCGTTCCTCCGGGTATGGGATCCTCCTTGGAGTCGAGCCACCATCCACGCAAAGATCCTGAGGCAAAATGCCACAGCAATAGATACACAAACATTCCCGACAGCCGTCAGGATGCAACTAACCACAGCAGAGCGTCTTCATGAGCTTCTGGAAGCCGCTGGGCTGGGGATCAGCAGGTCGACCGTTAGGCTGGGCTGGCTGGATCGCGGGGCCCTGCTGGGAGGTCCTCGGCTGGGGCAGGTTCTGGGCGCTGTTCTGGAACTGGGCTTGAGTCGAGCCAGTCGGGGTAGCCATATCGCGGAGACCCCCAGCTCCGTTCCGCTGCGCCGACAAGGCGCCGGGGACGCTTGGCCGATCTCTCTGCTTGCCCATCTGCTTGATCGGAGACGGAGGAGGGGGTTGCGCGGCGTTTAAACGGCCGACAGTGAGGTTTTGTGCTTGTTGGTGAGAGGTGGTATTCCCGGGTCGGCCGCTGTGGAGCTCCATCTGAGACGGGCCGGGTCGCACGTTTGGGTTGTGGAGGTACGCGTTGTGGTTCTTCGAGTCCCATCCCTTTCCCGAATCCTTCGAGATCTTCATCCAGTCGTACTCGCCATCCTCAACCTCGCCAGTGTTCTTGAGAGACTGGGTGAAAAGCTCTCGGAGGTAATCGTAGTCGGGGGTGTCTTCGAAGCCGAGGTTTCGAACGTAGGTGAGATACTTGGAGAACTCCTCGGGGAAGCCTTCGCACAGATCCTTGATGATAGTGGTCTGCTTCTTCTCGCCAATCTTCTCGTACTTCTGCTTGTTGGTAGCAGCCTTCAGGCCCTGCCAGGGGAGGCCACCACGGAGGAAGTAGAGGAAGACGTGGCCGAGGGCCTCAAGATCGTCTCGTCGGGACTGTTCGCGACCCAGATGGGTGTTGATACTCATGTAACGAGCAGTTCCAGAAAGGGATTTTCGCTCGCGGTAAGGAATGTGCTGCTTCGTCTTGGGGTCACGGTATTGCTTGGCCATACCGAAGTCAACCACATGGATGACGCTGGAGGCCTTCGTGCCGGGTCGGCCGATGAGGAAGTTGTCGGGCTTGATGTCACGGTAGATGAGGTTCTTCTCGTGGATGGTCTGGACCCTTGAGAGCATCTGCTTGGCAACCATCACAACAGTCTTGATTGAGAATCTTCGGCCGCAATGGTCGAAGAGATCCTCGAGGGAAGGGCCGAGGAGGTCAATGACCAAGATGTTGTGGAGACCTTCCTGTCCGAAGTAGTAAACGTTGGGGATGCCGGCTAGAGATGATTGTCAGTAACACGAAGATGAATCGCGTCGGGGTTGATGAATTCTTACGGCAGCCAACGAGAATCTTGTACGTCCGGTATTCATCTCGGAGTTGGGGAGCATCACTCTTTCGGGGTTCCTGTCGGGCATTGTTAGTTATGCACGTGGAAGGGGCCGAAGTCGGTCATCGGTATGCTGGAGCGAACTCACGAATTTGATGGCAACCTGCTGGTTATTCAACAAATTGGTGCCCTCGAAAATGACACCAAAAGAACCCTCTCCAATCTTCTTGCCGACCCTGTAGTGGACGCCGACGACGTTGGACGAGCTGGAAGCCATGGCGGCGTGGGGCGGTCACCGCAGGACCACCTTCGGGGACGCGTAGGCAGGGAGACGGGAGTTCGGGAGGTATGCAGAGATGGAGAAGCGGTGGCTGGAAGGGGAAAATCGATATCTGTAAACAAAGTCAAGAAAACGGCGGTCAGCGCTGATGAAAACGGATGGAGTTCTGCAATGAATCGTGCGTGGAAAAGGGGAAAAGCGAAAGCAGAACGGGTGGCGTGGCGTGCGGTTGGACGGGAGTGGATGAGGCGAGGCCAGGCGTGTCAGGGCGTTGGGTGGTATTTCGGGGGCGCGGCAAAAAGCCTCTGTGCAGCCCAGACGCAGACGCAGCCGCAGCCGCAGGAAGCCGATGTACGACGCGGACACGACTGCTCGCCCCTATAGGCCAGGCTCGGGGAGACGCTGGAGACGGGCAGAAGAAGCAGGGCGTCACGGGCGACAGCAAAGCGAAGCCCTGCGGTCGCCAGCAAGTACCGGGCAGAAACAACGGGCAGCTGCAAACAGCCAGAGGTTGAATCGTGACGTCCCAACGCATCCAGGGACCGGACCACACCACCTTCGCTCCGCACGCCAACGCAGTTCCAGGGAAAGGGGATGGGACGGGACGGTTGTTCTTGATTCACTCACCTGCAGGTGCTCAGCAGGTAGGACGGCCGAGTCGATTCGATTCGGAGGATGTCGCAGCAGAGCCCCCGGGCAAGTCGACGAAGAGGCGGATGAGGATGACGGATGGCGGATTGGAGGATGGAGAGATGGGATGGAGGAAAGGGGAAGAGAGAGAAGGTCGCCTAGGCACACAGTAGCCCGAGCCAGCGGCCAGTGGAGAGCCTGGACGCAGAGGCCACCACTGGCCCGGCCAGCCCCCAGGGCCTAGGCCAACCCGCTCCCAGGGCGACGACCGCCGGTTGCAACAGGCTAGCCGGTACCTGCGCGGATGTACTGGCTGTCGCAGAGGCTGGGGATCCATGGGCCACGCACCCACGCACTTGGCGCGATAGCGTCGTGCGTTCGCACTGTGCGTCTAGCCCAAGGCACCTGGGTCTGCCGACTGGCCGGCTTGGCCGAAGCCTGGCCGTTGGAGCCACTGGCGGGTTGGGGGCGATGCAACGTCGCTCGTCACAGTGCGCATGGAATCAACACCGCTTCCGCATTTCCAGACGCCAAGCCCTGCGGGTACCCGGCAGCGAGGTATCTTGCCGCCAGGTACCTGCTTTCCAGAGCCGAAGACGGGGTTGCATCCAGGGCCCATGGGCAAGTAGATTTGTTGATGATGGAGCCCGTACGACTCGCGAGTCAATAGTTTTGTTGGATCTCAGACACTGCTTCCCGGTGCCAAAAGCAACCAATGCACCACTCGCATTGCCTCTCGCCCCGATCAATCTGTTTATGTCCATCGCTCGACCAGTACGTCGCATTTCTTGGGTCGCCTGAGAAAATTGCATGGATAGACAGACCGAGCCGAGATGTGCCTCTGCCCACGGACCACCCTGGATCAACTGGACGGCGAGCCCTGGCCTGGATGGGCTGGATGGGCAGGATGGAGAGGGGATGGGATGAGATGAGATGCACTCGACGTCCGCTAATAATGGCACTGTCCACGTCCGCCGTCTCCTGTCCTCCATCTACTGTGCTCCCGTCGAGCCCCTGGTCGGCCGCTTGACTCGGCGCTGTCCACTGAGGCGGCCCCCGGTGGGGTCCCCAACGGCAGGCCCGGGGTACCTCGGCCGGGGCGCAATCTCCCAGCCTCGACGGAGGTACCAGACGGCCAGACGGACTGCCAGGCTTGGGCACAGCGGGCGCGAGTCTTTCCGTCCGGGTGCCCTGGGCGCAAAATTCACAGCGGGCAGCCAACTGGGGGTGCCCCGGGAATCGTGCTGCAGCGCAAGGCCTGGCCAGCACATTTCAATCTCCTTGCAGTCAGATGGATCGACGGCGTGCGCGGGTCCAGCTGCAGGATGCGTCGACGCCGCAATCGTTGAATTCGTATCTGCTAGCTGGAGGCCCTGTGCAGCGCTCGTCTTCGTCTGTCCTCGACGGGACCCCCATGGAAGCGGTGGTAAATGGACCCATCCTCACCGCAAGCCGCCGACGCACCTCATGAGGCTCTACCATGGACGACACTCATCATACTCCCTACAGGTGCATTGGGCGGTCGGTCCAAGCGAGCAGACCAACAAGCGCTACAAGCCGCGCCAGAGAATCAAGACGTTGCTAGCGCCCGCCCTCCCATCGAATTCCAGCCCCAATCGGCGGCTCCATCTATCCATGCGCACCATCTCTGCCACTGCCCACGGAGGAGCCCGTAATACAAGCTTTAGCACAGTAATGCGGTCCGTCAAAGTTTCAAGCGTTCGGAAAGAATAAATCGGCCCTGACTGACTCTCGTCGGCTGATCCGCCATCCTCCATCCTCCATACTCCATCCTCCATCAGGCCTCCTCCTCTGGCCTCTCCTCTGGCACGGGGTCGAATCACGGGCGGATGCCAATCCCACGCTTCCCTGCTCCTTGCCCCCGGCGCAGCCACACTCGGCCAAGAACAGATATCCTGTTGCCGGGCTCCACGCCAGAATCGGCGCTCTCCTCGTGCCCCTGGACTGGTCGCCCGGGGGGCCGTTCTCGTGCCCACTAAACAGACACTGTACGGCCGTATCCACCTCCTTGTTCGGGATCCCGTCCCTCCTTTAGGCCCCCTAGAGCGTGATATGGTGTGCCATCCCGCATCCCCTAGCACGGCCAACAACCAGTCGATCACGCTCCCCACAAGACGAACCAACAGCTAGACGACCAACAAAATTTCCATCTTCAATTGGCCTTGTGTGCAATTGCCTCCGACCAGGACATCTGACGGTCGACTCTGCCAGGTCAGGCACGCCCATCTACACCATATCCAATCCAGCCGGGCCATCAGTTTCCCCTCTCCAGCTCGGACGTTGCTGGGTATTTCGTGTGGCGCCTCAGATGTGATTGATGTCTCTCTTCTCAGACTCAAGCATTGATCTTCCACCTGATAGATCCCGCTCTTGCCGGCTCATTCATACCTCTGCTCCATTGTGTTTACTGCAGCTCCGTCACCTGCATCTTGCATCTTGCATCCCGCTACTCAAAGTCATACACGGCCCAGTGGCACCTCCGAAACCGCATTGACTGGTCTCCGCGCATGTGACCGTACAGCTTCTCGTACGATCGCCTGCTCGGTGCCGTCTGCATCAGCGAAATGCCAATTTGTCCCCTTTGGCCGAGTTCCGTAAGGTCTGGGTCCGGGCCACGTCGCCCAGTGTCCGTCGGACACGGGAATGAGGGAGGCTGAATACCAGCGCGGTTTGCCCGTGTCTAAGTCACCCCAAACGGACCGCTCTACACCAGCAAGACAGACATGTATTCATAGCTGCGCTGTGAGTCCTGATCCAGTTTCTCCGGGGCTTCGGGTGTCGGATCTCATCCGCACCTCCAGTGCTTGATTGTCATTATCCCTTACTTACGGAGAATACGCCTGGCTCAGAACGTGAACCAGGTCAAGTCTCGCGTTCGGAGATTTGGTCCCCATATTTAAAGTGCGTAATATCCGGGGCAAGCGCCCATCCAGTGTCTCGCAACGTGCATTAACATCGCTAACCCAATCACACGCTGTGGCTGCCACCTCATTCAATACTGCAGTCTAAGCCTGGCCAATTGTGAATGTCAACAAGCGCAGGACATGTCACTCTTCCATCGATTGCTTACCCAGATCTCTTTTGTGCATGTACAAGGGAGTGAACCATGTATCAACGTCATCCTAGTTCAGCCTCCCCAAGCAAGCAGGTTTGCTTCTTGTAGTTATGGTGGAGGAAGGGAGAGCGTCAACATGAGCATGATTGGGTACAATGCCGAATTGGTCACCAGATAACCCAGAATGTGAATTTTGAGTCAGATAATTAAACCTGTCGTCTGTATACGCGGTTCCATCATCCTAACAATTGCGAACAACATGGGCGAGAAAGCCGACTTGTCCCGCTTGATCTTCACAATGGAGCCGATTTGTTCACAGCAAGGCCATTTACCACTGAACCAACATAGGAGATGGAATGTAATATACCAAGCAAAACATTGGCATGGACTACTCATGTTGGGTCCTGTGACGTAATCCAATGGCTGTATTTGAGGATGACAGGCATTGAGCGATAGGTATAGGGTAGCGCATCCCCTCTGTTGCGGGCCACAAGGTCACGTGGGGGACCCACGAAGCATCAAGCCCGATGCCGGACTATCAGATGGGGCCGGTTAGGGCTGATGGGAATGCCACCACTGTATTTAGCTGTGCGGATACTGCTAGCAGCTTGAATTGACCACCGATGCATCTCTCTGAGTCCAGACCTATTGTGACGACCCCCGTAACACCCTCACCACCCTGGTCTAGAAGGCATCGTCGATAGCATCACGATCATGGTCTAGCTTTAAACAGGTGAGCTTGGATTATAATATCTCAAGATGGCGTCTTTCCGCCGTCTTCGGTATCGAATCAAGGCCTCCTCCTGTCCCCACCCTCCCTGTCGGACACAGCTGTACCGAAAATAGGATTACAAATTGCAAGCTAACTGGAAATGCCGATCGACTACCGCATATTCTATGGGTCAACTGCGAGAATTCCCCTCACCGAATGACTCTATGAACAGCAACAAGACTAGAGTGTACCATAATTATCCGGGGCAATAGTATTGACCGTTGGCTTATCCCCTTTATCCCCGACTGGAGACCGGCCCTTGTTAGGCAACGCCTTAAAGCATGACATCAACAACCTGGGTTTGACGCTGCCACCGCTCGGTCGCCGGCTCAGGAGGGGGAGGGGTACTGATCGCCCCGCATGAGCTGCTGCTTGGGATTCCTAAGCTATCGGC
Organism: Cylindrodendrum hubeiense; assembly: GCA_014621425.1. Taxonomy (NCBI): domain Eukaryota; kingdom Fungi; phylum Ascomycota; class Sordariomycetes; order Hypocreales; family Nectriaceae; genus Cylindrodendrum; species Cylindrodendrum hubeiense. Next base: position 103,117 of record JAANBB010000087.1, on the reverse strand, counting down.
CCATCTCTGCTGTTTCGAGGAAGTATAAAACCCCGAGAGGGGAAAATATGGGTTGCCTTGCCAAGTTCAGCCTTTGTTCTTCGTCTCCTGTCATCCAACCTCCACCCAAGTAGCTTCCCCAACAAACCACCGCCATTATGTCTAAGCCAGAGGGAATTCCTGACATGACCTACCGGTTTCTTGGAAACTCGGGACTTCAAGTATCATCCATCGCCCTGGGAGGATGGCTCACCTACGGTGGCCACGTCGATAAGGGTAAGACTTCCTCGATATGGCTTGAGAGATATATTGCTTGTAGGTTCTGACTATCACGAACAGAGGCTACCTTCAAGTGCATGAAGGCCGCCTACGACTGCGGTGTCAACTTCTTCGACTGCGCCGAGGTCTACGGCGGGGGTGAGTCCGAGATCGTTATGGGCGAGGCCATCCGAGAGTTCGGCTGGAAGCGCAACGACTTGGTCATTTCCACAAAGGTGAGATATCAACGCCAATTTGTTCAACACTCTCATCAACTGATAAACTCCCCTCAATAGATCTACTGGGGCGGTGCCTTTGGCAACAACCCTATCAACAACAAGGGTCTCTCGCGAAAGCACATCGTTGAGGGTACCAAGCTCGCCCTCAAGCGTCTGGACCTGGAGTACGTGGACCTTATCTACGCCCACCGACCCGATCGCCAGACCCCCATGGAGGAGATCGTTCGTAGCTTCAACCACATTATTGACCAGGGCCTGGCATTTTACTGGGGTACTTCTGAGTGGAACGCCGATGAGATTGCTCAGGCCTGGCGCGTCGCCGACAGACTTGGCCTGGTCGGCCCCGTCATGGAGCAGCCAGCCTACAACATGCTGGACCGCGAGAAGGTGGAGAAGGAGTACGACAACTTGTACCGTGAGGTTGGCCTCGGCCTGACCGTCTTCTCGCCTATGAAGCAGGGTATCCTCTCGGGCAAGTACAAGGACGGTATCCCCGATAACTCACGCTTTGCCCAGACCCAAGTTGAGTTCATCAACGGCTGGTGGAAGACTACCGGCAAGGAGAAGTGGGACGGTATTATCGCGACAGTCAACAAGCTGCAGCCCATCGCCGAGAAGCTCGGCGTTCCCCAGAGCCAGCTTGCGCTCGCCTGGGTGCTCAGCAACAAGAACGTCAGCTGCGCTATCACCGGTGCCAGCAGCGTCGAGCAGGTGTACGAGAACGTCAAGGCCGTCGCCCTTGTTGATAAGTTGACTCCTGAGATCCTTGCAGAGATTGACGAGATCCTCAACAACAAGCCTCCGGCTTGGCCTCAACGTTTCTAAGTGTCTCCCATACAGACCGGACATGACGGAACATGAAGTTTAAAAATGGCCTAGAATAGTATAGAAAGAGTATTGCTATTCGCACACAAATACAACTTTTAGCCCCTAAATCCTAACTAAATTATACACAATCATACACATGTTACCCTAAGCTAAAAGAAAATGTTGATGATCAGGCCTAATAAATAAATAAATAAAAGGCAGTATTAGGTTCAACAATACTAATGATTAAACTTACTGCGATTCTCCTCGTGAAATGTCATACTAGGTGTATTGCTGATAATTCTCGAAACCACTGTATACGGATGTGCCATCTAGAAATATGAAATAAACCCCTCCTCGGAGATACAAAAACCATCAGGCAGGTAATGCGCGGACGTTGACCGAAAATTGTTGAGAAGGCACAAGCTGGAGCATTTGGATCCATGACAAATCAGAATTCGATGACTGTTCCATTAATCGACTAATCCGAGTCATCGTCAGACGTACAGCTTATATGTGGCCTCCCGCTCTGACAATATCACCGACTTCACTTTATCTTGTCACATCGCAATCATGAGTTCATCGAAGCTTCTAAGTCGGTTCGAATGGGTCAAGTCGCCCTTGATCATCAGCGCGCCCATGGCCGGAGCCGCGACCCCGCGCCTTGCAACCGAGGTGAGCAAGGCCGGTGGCTTAGGTATTCCCATTCCAGTCTGCGCTCATTCCCATGAGACATGTAAGCTGATGTTATAACAAGGTTTTCTTCCTGCGATCGCGGACCTCAGAACTGATGCTCCCCAACTCTCTGCGCTCGATAGTGAGTTGAAGGAGGCTCGTAGCCTATTTGGGGACGCCTTCCCAGCAAGCAGCCCAATTCAAATCGGCGCGGCCTTCATCACGAGCGATGCTTCAATGGCCACTTTTGCGGACACGGCGCTGCCAATCCTCGCAAAGCACCGCCCCGCAGCGGTATGGCTGTTCGCACCCGATGGCGACTTGAAGCCTCATCCGGCTGTCATCAAAGCCATCAAGACCATTGATCCACCTCCTGTTGTTTTTGTTCAGGTCGGAAACGTGGCTGCGGCGAGGGAGGCTGTCAAAGACGGGGCAGATGTGCTTGTGGCCCAGGGTGTCGACGCTGGCGGTCACCAGTTCCGTCAGGGATCCGGCATTGTGACCTTGGTTCCCGAGGTGAGGAGCATGCTGGATGAAGAGTTCCAGGGAAAAGATATAGGGCTCATTGCTGCGGGAGGTATTGCTAACGGGAAGGGTGTCGCTGCAGCCTTGGCCTTGGGTGAGTACCTGAGTTGTAATCGCCATTGGAGTCACTGCTAATTGCTCACAGGTGCGGATGCGACGGTGATGGGAACAAGGGTAAGTGTTGTGTTACTATGATATTTGGACAGGACTGATGGGTATAGTTTACCGTTACCCCCGAGTCGAAATACCCTGAGTTCCGAAAGGAAATTATCCTCAATGCTGTTGATGGCGGAGTGTCGACATTGAAGTACACCTACTTCCCTATTTGATTCACAATCGATGCTGACGACATCCAGATCACCATTCAATGACCAAATCAACAAGAGCGCCCTTTGGGGTCCTCTATACGACGGCCGAGCCATCATCGGTTCTATTCATGAAAAGTTCCTTGCTGGAGCATCGCTTGAGGAGTGCCAGAAGAGTCTGAAGGAGGACTACTCCGAGGAGGAAGCTAGCCGAATCACTCGAACCTGGGCGTAAGTTACACCCGAAACACGACAATCTTGTTGCAATGGCTGACGTGAATAGGGGAGCTGGTGTTGGGCTTGTGAAGGATGCGCAGCCAGCTGGGGATGTTGTTCGCGAGGTGCAGAAGGAAACTGTGGTCACAATCCAGAGACTGGCTGGGTTAGTCTAATTACTGAAGTTGGAGCGACGGCTATGTAGAATGCTCATGGTACAACCCGCAGCCCCATTCCGAACCATTTCGAAATGCTTAACCTGAGTCGACATTATCCTCGAAAGAAGTATTCGTTTGAATTCCAGAAACGGATGATCATTATAAGTCTATATCGACAGTCAACCCCCGTTTTAGTGACATATTCTAGTCATCACATACCTTCATATATCTATTCATCAACGACTCCATCCGAATTCACCGATAAACACTGCTACGAGTTTCCCAACAGTCTATTGCGCTGCCTGGAAGAGGTTGTGCGACCGTTGGAATGCCCTGATATAGTCGCACATTAGATAAGGTCCGTAAAAGCTGTAAATGAATGAGATGCCAAAACCTCAACGCCCAAAATAAAGAGCAAATTACTGTTAAAATCTTATAGTTTGCTTAATAAGAACATACCATGATTTTATGCTATTGATACAAAGTGTAGATTACTGATTAAAACTTATTTTATTCTACATTATCTTTAATAATAACAATAATAATTTACCTAGTATAGATTCGATCTATGACATAGGTCCCTAGGTTAAGGTAGGTATACTAATACTAAAGCTTTAGAGTATTATGCGGTAAAATATTAGGGGCTGAATGTGTTGAAAATCAAGGACCCTAAGGCGACTTTAGGTGCCTGTGGTACTAAATGTTAGGAACTAGATGCACTAAACATTAGGGACTAGATGCACTAAACATTATGGACTAGATGCACTAAAATTAGGGATAAAGCGCTGATATTTAAGGGCTGGCTGAAATACTTCCAGGTGCAATTCCCGAGTTTCGATTTTTAGGATTTCGACCTTTGGCAGCTTTTGCGGACCTTATCCAATGTGTGACCGTACGTGTGTGTGGCACTGTCGCAGCGTGGTGCCACTCAGAGACGGATATGAATGGTCTCATCTAATAAGTTGGACTGAGGCAGGAGGGGGGGTTTTGAAGTCTTCACAACCCATCTCTATTCGAATTGATGCTTGACTGTTCAAAAGGCCGAAGACTCTTTGATCAGTTCAACGTATCCATCTCTCTCCGCCACCAGAAATTTCAAGATCTCCTCCATCCCATTCTGGTATCGTATGCAGAAGAATTCTGCGATGTCTCCCAGCACGTCCCATTCAGTGTCCCGATCCATCGCGTTAGGATATTCACTTAGGAGCTCTTGAAGAGTATGCTCGTTTTTGTCTTTGCCTTTAAACTCCTCTCGTTCTGCGGCTATCCATGCGTTTATGGCCTTGATCTGAGCATCTTTGACACTCAAGAGTCGCTCTGTGTAGAGAAAAACAGCCTAATTGGAGTCGCCGACGTCGATATTCATCGATGGTCTCGGCAAGGCAACAGTCTCGCCGGTCGGTACATGTTTTCGGCGACAAATCCATCTGACAGCGCATTGTTGCGGATACCATCAGCCAACTACTTTCTGAGGTCTGCGTCGATTTTCAGAGGTTCGATGGTCTTGGATTCTAGTCGCCAGAGCGCCTGTTCATTTCATTAGTTCTATGTCCTGCCTTGGTACCCTGCATTTTAAAGGGATTCATACTGACCCTGCAGGCTTTAGTTGCTTCGACTGCTTTCTGAATGTTGAAACGTTTCGATGCCCTGGACAAGACATTTGATGACATCCCGCTTTTTTTGGACTTCCGACGGTCTTTCTCTCTCTCTTTAATTTTGGATATCAAGTCTTTGCGAGCAGAAACTTGTTCTAGGTATGATAGCTTCGAAGTGCCCTGAAACAATCACACCCTCTTCAAGACTTCAAAGATTCGTCTTGATCAACGGGAGCTTCCACCCTCCCCCAACTTTTTCCTCTTAGTTGACGCTCTGGTAATGTCGAGAAAGTTGTCACGGTGTTCCTTGAGATATTTCTTGCAAAGTTCTGTCACCATGTTGAGCCACAAGTCGACCTGGGACTCTACTCAACTTTCGCGAAAGAGGACGGAGAAGGGAAATGAGGGAGTTATTCTTCGGGGGCGGAGGAAAGAGCACTTGTTTATTTATGCGTGATTCACAACACATTCTCACCAGCTAGCTACAGCTGTAACAACAATGCTAAGAGCCATAAGACCATAAACAGGACGCTTAGGTATCGCGAAATCTTTCACTTCCATCACCCATACATGCCCCCACCCTGAACTTTGGGTTGAGACCGATGAATGGGATGCCACGATCGACTGTCCACATTTGGCTTGAAGAACTGTAGGTGTGATTCACAGTGCCCCTTATGAAATCTAGGACTCTATTGGTTCAGCGGTCGGAGGGAGACTATTAGTTGGGTTGGCCACTCGGCTCATCAGTGATTATCGGAACATATAAAGACTCCGCTGGATATTGTATCATGAGTCCGAGGAAGGCCGATACAGAATGCCCTTGGGTTACATTGAGACTGAAAATTTACAGTTAAATGTGGGATTATGAGCAGTCCTTCAATCGGCCTCGGCGTGGTATTCGTCTATATGTGCTCGCATACAAGCAATGGTACCGATGACAAACAGCAAAGTAATATCATACAAGAATCGCACCCGTAACAGCCCCCTCACAGCTTAGCCTTGGTCTGCTGGGCCTTCTTCAGGATAGGGTCCAGCTTGGTCGCCTTCATGACATCGCCCGCGACCTTCAGCTTTCCTCCCATGAAGAGGCGCTGAGCATTGGCCTTGCCAGCAACGAGCTTGCCGAAGTTCTCATCAGAGAGCGACAGCGTAACTGCGTAGACACGTGTGTGTTAGCCAACGCATTGTTCATGACATGGATTGCGCCACATGGAGCAAACAACGGAGCACTCCAAAAATGGCGTTATCCTTGGCTGGTTATGAATACGTACCAGTGGGCTTCTCGCCAAGACCCGTCGCGACCTTGCCTGAGTCCTTGAGGTCGATGTGCCAGGTAGCTTCCTCGCCGGCCTTGTTCTTGAGCTTGAAGGCGTAGACGCCCTTGCCCTGCTTGATGGCGTCCTTGCGGTCCGCGTCGCTGGCATTGATGGCGGCGTTGATGGCGTCGAAGGCAGCCGAGGAAGGGAAGCTGTCTGCGCAGCGAAGGGATCCCGTTAGTTCACGTCAAGTCTTGCGGGAGAGGAGGGGGCGGGTTTGCGCCGAGTCATGATGGCGGTTCTACGCACCGTTCTTGAGAGACATGGCGGCGACGGGGCACAGGGCTGAGTCGAGAGTCGAGCGGAGACGGAGATCTAGGAATGGGAAATGCAAGATGTGAACAAACAGGGGTTATGCTCCAGGTAGGGCGGGTATGAGGTTGCAAAAGGGAAATGTGTGGGGGAATTGCCCGTGTTTAAATGCGAGAGTCGTGTTTCCTGGGGTTGGCCGTTGGCGGATTTCCGGGGTCGTTGCATGTGATGCGAGCCTCGGCGACAGGCCTGACATCATGTGCGACCGCCGGCCTATTCCCCCAAACGCCCCGACACGGTCTGGATCTGGATCTGCGTACGGATACGGTCGCCGGAATAACTATGGGCCAAAGACGACCCTACCGTACGGACTGTAGCCATCCGTACCCCGTACTCTACTGCCTCTTCTGCTCCTCGCGAGGTACTTATTTCGCTTTGGTCATATGCACTGTCGAGCATGTAACCCACCCACCCCAGAGCATTCGACGCTGTCCACGTGCCACTGGGCACTCTCGCACCCGCCGACCTCGGGAACAATAAGCCGACCACACCAGCGCTGAATGGGGGTTAAAATAGCACATGCATCACATTGAATCAAGTGCACAGCGTGAGGAGACGGGGTTTGAGTAAAAATGTCATCATATTGGAGATGCATCCTATATATACATTGTGATGTTACATCACCGAGAGATGGGTGGATGGATATAGAGCAAATGATACCCGTTTTCGAGAGCTGGGACCTCTAACAGTGGTCTTCCTTCGCTCCTCCGACAGTCAACTACCTCATCGTATTCCCTTACAACTGCCACTCAGGCACGCCGAAGTCCCGATGTTGGGGCCAGTTCTCGGGTCTGCAAACAGTTAGCTTTATGATCATCCTTAGTTCTTGTCGCACATACCTGGTCAGCAGCAACACCGCCATCCGTCGTCTTCTTTCCACAATATCCTCCGCTGCCGTCAGCCGCAGCCAGTCACCAAACCAGCTTCTAAGCTCCGTCTCGCTCTTCCCTAGGGTATCGATGCCGCGATCCGCGCAGGCAAGCCGCAACTCGTCATACTCAAGCCCCGTCGGGCCGCCGTCCTCGACAATGTTCTTGTCGTCGCCCTCCAAGAACGCCATGCGGTATATGCCCTTGGCCTGCCACATGCCTGGCGGGGTGAAGCCCAGTTTGTCCCACATTCCTCCGCTGATGTGCAGGCTCTTGAGGACGTGAGAGCGAGCTACACCCTGGGTGACTCGGGGGCTGAGTACGCCGTGGGGGTACTTGCTCTCGAAGTCGTCAAAGGCGGTTTTTCGACGTTGTTCAGCCTTTTCAAGAGCCCCGAAGATCTGGGTGGGTATTCTGCAGGTGTACGGTACCAAGTGGTCGACGTAGGCAACCACCAGGACAGTAAACTCGCCAATGACGACGAGCATAACCCCGAAGAGGGGAAGGCGGATCATGTCGTGCCGCACTCGCCATAAGAGGACCCAATCGGCTCGTGAAAACGTCCGCGGCACGTAGTAGGGCCTGAATATCGAGGGTCGGTCGTCCGCGGGAGTCCGCTTGAGCTTCTCACGGAGGAGACGACGGCTCGCCAAGACATTCTTCAGGCCGTCCTTGTAGAACCTCAGGTAGCCCTTTCCCATCTCAAAATAGTATTTTGGGGTCGATTCGTAGTCCCTGCGGCGCGGCAGGGTGAGTGGTGGCGGTCGGGATACGGCAGGGGGGTTGACGAGGGGATTGGACGTCTTGGGGCCGTCATTGTGGATGAATCGCGACTGCACCGCGGCGATGGCCGGTGAGGGTTTCGAGGCTGGTGCGCAGAGGCTCGAGGGCCAATGGCCGATGCTATGAATGTGCCGGCGCGGGGCATACGCGAAGTGCCTCCATGGCGTTCGGCAGCTCATGGCATCAGCGGGTATGGTAGATGTGAGGATGGAGGTGGAGGAGAGCCTCGAAGTTGGCAGCACCAGATGGAAGCCAGCACGGTGCGTCATTGGCTCCTGAGACTCGGTAGCTTCGGGAACCGGCCGGGACAAAGCTCGGAGGTACCTGGGCCGGAATAGCCCCAAGTCCGCTCTCCAGCGTTAACTGGTGTGCTCACGGCGAACACTCTTGCGAGTGACCGATAGAGTGGATTGATTGGGTACAATTATTCCGAACAGGTTGCCACTTGGAAAGTGCCAAAGCGGATGAAGGTCTTGAAACATGGAGAATTTTGCATGCATCATGGATTCGGATTTATGGGTAATGGGCCCATCATCACCAGCGTCACACTGAAGAGGCCGGCTTCCCCTGCAGAAACCAGTTCTGGGATCTAATTGCTTGAGCTGGCTCTCAAACCATCGTTTCTGATTCGGTAAAATTCATAGGAACACATGGAGCCGCACGGCTCTTAAAATTCCCAGGATACCACAACAACATGACGAATCGCTGGCCTGGGTTTCTTGCTTGAATGCGAGACGAGCCATTTCTGTCGCACAGCTTACATGGATGACAACCAACTTTTTGAGCTTGAAACATATTTCTTGGGGAAGGCAAACATGTCTCTGTCCTATGGCAAACCTCTGGGTGAATTTGGCCGCCAGGAACCGACCGTTGACATCAACACCGCTAAAATGGCATGGGAGCTGGGACTTTGCGGGGTGGTTCTGGCTCTAGTCAAAATCCGTTAGTAATAGCAGGGAGCAGAGTCTCAACCGAAAAATCGAATTCTGATGCGATAACGCTCGTAGTCCTTTGAACGCAACCCAACAACGCCATAGCTGGGAGCAGAACCAAATCTATTTCTTGAAGAGGTCACCTACTTTCGAGACGAGGTACAATGGTATGGCTTACCGGCGCGTGACTGGCCCGTAGTACTGAGAGATTCGAAGCCCAGAGCTAACCATGATGCAGGTTCACGCCGATGCGTCCAACTTCGCCGACGGCGTCACAAAGGAAGATGCTTACGAGCAAGTTCTGATGCAAGCCGAGGGTCTCTTCATTGGCCAACGCAACTGGGTTCGTTTTGTCCTCTTCGCATGCCGTCACTGTTGAATTCCTGGCTGACTGGTTTTATTCCATATAGGTCTGGTGAGTGTCCATTTTTGGCACCAATTGATGAATACTTGTGTGTCTGATGAAGCCCTAGTAATCTTGCAAACGCTGCATCATTGCTGTGGCATGCCTACAAATCTTTGAGTGCACCGAGCAAGGACGTGAACTGGGCAGGTGGGTGACGAGCTCTGACCATATCAATTCTTCAGTCGACATGACGGTAACCGGACAACCATTTCACTTATAGGATTCTACGTGTTAGACAAGACATCCCAGCAGCCACAGCTCATCCTCGGGCCCTTCCACGGCAAGGTGGCCTGCCAGACTATCCAGTTCGGGCGGGGAGTGTGCGGGACGGCAGCACAGACAGGGACAACCCAGCTCGTCAAGGACGTGGAGAGCTTCCCAGGGCATATTGCTTGCGATGGGGATAGTAAGAGCGAGATTGTAGTGCCGATTCTGGTCGACAGCGGTGATGGGGAGAAGAAGGTGGTGGCGATCATCGACATCGACTGTGCCAGTCTGAACGGATTCGATGACGTTGACAAGACGCACCTCGAGGAGCTGGCGGCGCTGCTTGCGAAGAGCTGCGACTGGTAGCTGAAATGAAGTCCACAACGCAAATCAATTGTTCTTCCCATTCTTGATGCATGTCGAGTGTCTCTTCCATGACTAAAGTGATTCACGTTGAGGCTGGTGTCTAAGCTGGATCGGGGGCATGAACACAGTGACTGACGTAGGATGAGGCTATCTCGAGACACAGTTTTACTGCTTGCGCTCACAAACAGGGCGTTCCACTTTGACTAGTTCTAGAAACAGAACCGACTAGAGGTGAAACCCGCAGAAGTGCATACAGGACAACAATGCGCCGCAAAACGTGAGACCTGCCGCCGAATCTGAAGATGGGTCTCTGCAGCTGGGGCGTCCCTAGCTCCAAACAATGGGGGTGCTCTGGAATGGGGCTCGGTCTGCCATGGCAACAATCGTCACCGGGAGCGGGTGTCTATGATACCCCTCTAAGTGTTGGAGACATGGCAATTTGGGCTCGCCCCGATGATGCTGATGGCCGCGGAGCCGATCATGTCTTGCGCGCCCTGGAATCCCTTGCATCCAACCGATACACGACCACTTGGCACCCAGAGACATTCACTCACTCCGTGGATCTGTCCGATCTTGTACAGATTACATGCAACCGCATCGTCGCCCAGGACACGGTTAAGCTCGAAACTGGAACCTAATCAACGGCAGTGGAGCCCGTGGACCCTGGGCGTCCGCGCGAACAGAGCTTTCCCATCCACTCTCCCCACAGAATCGAGATCGGGCCATCGTCACGCAGCTGACGACGGGTCTGTCACCGTCTGTGGGCGCCCGTGTCGTTGGGTTTCCTAGGCTACGCGGCCGCCTCCATCTCCTGGTACCAACTCTGATGCCACGGGCCCATAGCCGTTGATGGTTAAGGCCCGAGGAAAAACTAGTTGTCAGATACCGTACCGGGAGTCGTCAGCCCACCTCTTGGCAATCGTAAGTGCCAGGGACTCGGAATTTTTCAATTGCTCCTCTCGCATTCGCTGTGGCTGTGAAGCGGCCCTCCAGAGCCAACCGGCTGCTATGTATACCTCGTTTAGACTGTGGGTTTGGACGCGCACTCATGTTGCGAAAGCACCATGGCGGTGCACCTTGGCCTCGCCATTCGTGAGATCCTTCGGCCGGTGACATCCGTGTCTTTAAGCTCACGGGGGGTGATGCGAGCTGCGAATGCCGGGCCCGGCTGGGCGAATCAGCACGGCGCCTGTACGTTCCCCTGGCTGCTATTGATGGATCCTCTTGGTGTGCCCTTGGCGTGCCCGTGGGCATTGTGGTGATTGTGGTGCTCGTCCCATCCCATCTTCGTCGATCCCCTGATGTTGGCGCTGGTGACTGGCCACGCTGATAGCCAACGGGCACCGAAAGGTGACCCTCCACCGCGCGACGTCCTGGCGGCGCCCCTGGAATTGGGAAGCTTCCCTGTAGCTTCCCCTGTAACTCGAGGGGTGGCGGCTCCCTCAGAGTTCCAGCAGCCCGTCACAACCCCTGCAGCGCTGCGCACCAGCCCCCCCCGTTTTCAGCCCAGCCTCCCGCAAAGGCCCACTGCACCACTGCGCAGGCAGCATCTATACCGCTTTCAGCCCCCCAACCACACGCAAGCCTGGGCTATACAACGCTACGACATCCGGACCCGTTGCACGCGCTGGGCTGCGAAACAAGGCCCCTCCATCCCTCATTCTTGCAACAACATTGCCTTCTCTCCGACCGGCGGCTTTGGTCCAGCCCAATACTAACTACTGCAGCTCATTCTATCCCGCCGCCGCACCACCTCTTGTCTTGTCTTGCCTTGCATTGTCTTTCCTGCATCCATTCCTCACCCCCGCCCTCCCTCATTGTCAGGCCGCTTCCAACTTGTCTGGACTCCCTTCGTTTTATTATTCTTATTATTAGTCTTGTTTGTTTGCTCAGACGTCCCTCTCTTCGTCTTTTGCAACAAACAAGCCCATTGTCGTTCCTTATCACCAACCGCCGATTTGGAGACAGTCCGCCGATGTAAACAACCCTCCCACCTCGAATCTACGACCCCCTCCCCTGTGCCGTGCGCACAAACACCACCGCCATGGCGACCAAGGCGAAGTCTCACCCCCTCAATGGTGCTCACACTGCGGGCATCTTCGCCGATTTGACCGTCGATGGACCTGTTGTCGGAACCCTCGTTGCCATCGTCGATCGCGCCAAGAACCTCCCGAACCGCAAGACCATCGGAAAGCAGGATCCCTACTGTGCCGCCAGGCTAGGCAAGGAGGCAAAGAAGACTACGACAGATGTCCGTGGTGGACAGACACCCAAATGGTAAGGCTTGTGGTGTTTATCTACTCTGCTGAGCTCCAACTGACACTATCACCAGGGATCAGGAGCTCCGATTCACCGTTCACGACTCCCCCGATTACTACCAGCTCAAGATCTCCATCTTTACCGACGATAAGAAGACCGAACTGATCGGCGAATCGTGGATTGACCTCAGAGGCATCATTATCCCCGGCGGTGGCCAACGGGATGTTTGGCAGACCCTCAGCTGCCGAGGAAAATATGCCGGCGAGATCAGAATCGAAATCACATACTACGACTCGCGGCCCAAGCCCGAGAAGCCTGCTGCAGTGAAGCCCAAGCAGGCTGCAGACCAGGAGCACGGCTCCGTTAAGCAGAGGACTCCCGTAAAGAGGCGCCCTCTACCATCCGACCCCGTCACGGGCGAGGCACCCCCAGCGCCAGCTGCTGCATCCGCCCCTCAAGCACCTGAACAAAACACCCCGCCACCGCGAGCACACGCTAAACAGGCGTCCCATGGAGGCTTCGTCTCCAATCAATCGCCACTACAGGCTGTCGAATTTCACACGCCACCTTCACACCGAACCCGTCACCCAGATCATCACTCCCCCTCGCCTCATGGAGGGACTCCCCAGGAGTATGTCACACCCACGCGCAGCGAGGCACCGCGCGAGGTACCGCGGGGAGCTCGCCGCTCGGTGAACCTTTCGTACGAACCATCCCCGCGTCATTCCGAAGATCGGGATTTCAGTCCAAAGTACTTCGCGCAACAGCCTGAGCCGGTGGATCATCGGCCCCAGTTTGTTCCCGCACCAGATGCCTATGAAGCACCCATGGATGACCCCAGGCAATTCCCCCCAATGGAGGATGACCGCCCACCGCCGCCACCGGCGCATCGAAGTAGACACAATAGCGGAGGCCAGGAGCTTGTGCCAAGAAACACATACGATGCGTCACCGCCCAAGCCCTCACACCCAATGAGACATGATGTCTTGAGGAGTGAAGCTCACAGACACTCGATGCCATCGCCATCGTACCCCGGCCGACCGACGTTTCGAGGCTACGACTCCACACCTGCCTCGAACGCAATTGTGCCTCAGAATTATGATTCACCAAGGCATAGTTCGTACGATGCGAACTATGATCCTCATTATCGGTCCATGCAGCCCACCGTGGAGGACGCTCCCGAGACACCAAACACGTACCCGAATGCCTACAGGCAGAGTAGGATTCAACAACAAGATGAGATGTTTGACAAAGTTCCGAGCCCAGCTCCTCTGAGCCTGGGTCGATCACCAGGTGGCTCTCCATTCCGAGATGATTACTCGCCTTCGCAGCAAGCGCATGAATACCAAGAGCAGAACCCATATCAGATGGTTGCTGTGTCTCAATCCCGTGGCCGAGCCTACTCTCAAGAGCCGGAGGACCAGAATTATCAAATGGTTGCTGCGTCCCCATCTCATGGCCGAGATTACTCTCGAAGCCCNGGNCAGGANCAGAACTCNGTANCAAATGGTNGCTGCGATCTCCATCNCATGGCCGAGACTACTCNCGAAGTCCGGGACATGAACAGAATCAGTATCAGATCGTCCCTCATTCCTCCTCGCATGGCCGGGAGATTTCTAAAAGCCCAGGTCAAATCGCGTACAATTCTCATAGCAGTCAGAGCCACCATTCAGGTCACAGGATGGAACTGGAAACGCGACAGATACAAAGCTCATCTAGCCATGTGATGCCTGGGATGCCGGCCTCCCTCGTCCCTGGGCTAGACCCAAGCCTCTCCCAGGAGGTAACGGACCTCATCTACGAAGATCGCCGTGGTGATAGGCGGCACCACTCGCAGAGCGTGTCAACGCCTCCACGAGGCCGCGCGCGAACTGAGTCGTACAAGGGATACGGCGAATCCCCATACGGTGTATCCCCGTACAACGAATCCCCGGACGCATCTCAGAGCTACGCTTTACAGAAATACGACCGACGGGCTATCGCATACAATGCTGAATCTGAGCAGCAGTTGACGCGGTCTCGAGGCATATCTCCCGATCCTCGAACCAGTCCCGACCCCCGGACTAGCCCCAACCCCCACCACACGATCCGACGGAAGTCGGTCAGTCCTATTCCTCCTCCTCCAGAAACTAGGAGGCTGTCTGGAATCCCATTCGGACCCGACTCGTACGATGAGCTGAACCCCAGCCTCGTATCCTCTAGAGAAGGGAATAGTCCTGCGCCGGATTTCATGAAGAATGAGCCGAAAAAGATCATTACTTATGACGGACGGGAAGTTGACCCGTCTGACCATCTGCCTATTGAGTCGTGGGCACCGGAGCCGGAAAAGCAGAAGGATGCACCAGAGCCACGGTCACGACCGGCCCTCTCCGGAGCGCAGCCTCTCCCACCCAGCACTCGCAGGATCCCTCGTTCTGGTCGCCATTCGATGTCGGCCACTCTGCCCTACGGCACCCCCGATGAGCCTCGCACCCCCCCGGCACCTGCCAGCGCAGGCAGGACTCGCCTTCAGAAGCGCAACCCTGCCTCTGCGGGACAGTCTCCGGCGGCAGTCAGCCCTCTGGCACCAATTTCCACCGACAATTATCAACACAGACAGAGCTCCTATACTCCAACCAGGGGCCTGCCACGTGCAAGTACCTGGGACCAGCAGAATGAGAATCGAGCACCGCAATATGGCTCCGGGCCCCCGATTCCAGCCAAGGTGCCACTTCCACTCATGAGCGGAGCAATCGGTCCCGGCAATGAGCTTGCACTGATGGAGGAGATGCAAAACATTGATATTGGAACGGGTAGATCACGACGAAGAGGCGGTTATTGAAGAAATGAAAGCAATGAGCAGTGGATGAGATGTACTATATAAATCAACGGAACGGTTCAATGGCGTTATTACTATACAGAAGGTTCTGGATTAGGGGAGCATTATACATTCGGATAAATAGGCTGGTCATCATCACGTCAATAATTCATCATCCGTCACTTTAATTGGTATTCTCCTTGTCAAGTTTGATACTTTTACAATGTTTCTTTTTGGTGTTGCCCTTGAGAAAATTGGAGATGGATGGAAGGGAAGCTGGAAGCAGAAGAGCTTGACGCTAATCCAAATGCGGCTAGGCTACAATTTTGGGTGCCCCGCGGTTGACTTCCGCTGCCAGCCATCCCAAGCCATTCTAATCTTATCGCAAAGAAAAAAAATATCACTGCCAAGTTCCATTGAACTCGAAACCACCACCACCGAACACCGAACACCAGCCATCACCATCACCAACAATGGCAGCTCAGGTGGGCCCTCTCCCACAGCTCAAGCTGCCCGCGGGGCCGACGCCGGTCACCGCAGAGCAGCGCTACTGGAAGACGTTCAAGAACCAGCTCCTGATCACGTCGCCGACCGCGTACCCCGTCGTCCACATCTCGTCCAACAGCGACTCGTTTGCTGTCACGACGGGCACCCGCATCCAGATCTACTCGAACCGGACGCGCAAGCTGCTCAAGACAATTACTCGTTTCGGCGATGTTGCGCGCAGCGGAGAGATCAGGAAGGACGGCCGCGTGCTGGTGGCTGGTGAGGACACGGGCAGGATGCAGGTCTTTGACGTCAACTCGAGGGCGATTCTCAAGACTTGGGCCACGCACAAGCAGCCGGTCTGGACCACCAAGTTCTCGCCGAATGAACTTACCACTCTCCTTAGTGCCAGCGACGACAAGACCGTCCGCCTGTGGGATCTCACCAGCAATGATCCTACCTCGACTTTCGTTGGCCACAGCGATTACGTCCGATCTGCAAACTTCATGCCTGGCACCATGTCGAATATGATTATCTCTGGAAGTTACGATTCCACGGTGAAGCTCTGGGATCCTAGGACAGGAAGCAACAGTGCTGTCATGACCTTCAAGCATGCCGCGCCGGTTGAGGATGTGCTGTCGATGCCCTCGGGAACGACCGTCCTGGCCGCCGCCGAGAACTCTATTAGCGTTCTCGATCTGGTTGCTGCCCGACCTCTGCACATGATCACCAACCACCAGAAGACTGTTACCTCGCTGTGCCTTGCTTCCAATGGCCGACGACTCGTCAGTGGTGGTCTGGAGGGTCATGTCAAGGTTTTCGAGACTACTGGCTGGAATGTCGTCTCCAGCACCAAGTACCAGTCTCCTGTTCTGTCAGTCAAGGTCATCTCCTCAAGCGATGACCCTGAGTCTAGCGACCGTCACCTTGCTGTCGGTATGCAGTCCGGTGTTCTCAGCCTCCGTACCCGCCTCACTGGCCCTGAAGCCAACCGAGAAGCCGAGCGCGAGAAGGAGATGTCGGCGCTCGTGGCCGGAACCATCGAATCACACGATGCCAAGAAGAAGAAGCGCAAGCGCAGGGTTACTGCCGCTAAGAGACTCGACATGGTCGGCGAGGGTGCTGATGTGGTCATCGCGAATGAGCCTCGCACGTTCAAGAAGAAGGAACGGCCTTGGCAGAGTGATCTGCGCCACGCTCGGTACGCGCGTGCGCTTGACCAGGTTCTTGACAAGTACTCGCCCGAGCACTCACCCCTCAACGTCCTCACTCTCCTCCTCGCCCTCCGCCACCGCAGTGCGTTGCGAGACGCCCTCGAATCACGGGACGAGCACACCGTCCAGCCCATCCTGAAGTGGGTCTGCGGCCACATCTTCGACCCTCGATATGTCAGCGTCTGTGTCGAGGTTGGCCTCCACCTGCTCGACCTGTATGCCGAGCTTGTCGGCGGGTCAGCGGAACTCCACGAAGGCTTCCGCACTCTGCATCGCAGGGTCAAGGTCGAGGTCGAGAGAGCGCAGGTGGCGTGCCAGACTGGAGGCATGCTCGAGAGCTTGATGGTTGGGACCCTCTAAGGAACGGCGGATTCGGCGAATTGTATATCCCGGGGGTTGGGTTGCTTTGCATTGCGGTGGCGTTCAGGCGGATTTCAAAAAAGCAGGGAGTCTTTGGACGTGGACGTGGACGTGGATGTGATATCAGACTTGCAGATGCAGCGGCATCAAGCACCAAACTGGGTCGCAGGGTGGGTGCAGCCGGTAGATCGGCGAGCACGGTCGTGTGATAGAGCTGGTTATGGAAACCAATCAAGCACGCATTTGTCCACATTATTATGACCTGTGTCGTATGTCATTAGTATTTTTCGTCCCGTTGGCCTTGAAATGTATTAACTCACCATTGGTGCTTCCTTGCAATTGTGGCCCCAACGCCTTGAACCAATTCGTCCCAACCAACGTGCATAAGAATATCGGCAAGACATGTGTCCTGCACCGCTATTATCCCATCGGCGTCTAGGCCACCCTTGATTGCCTATCTAATGTGGTGTTTCGTAAAAGAGGGAAACATAATCACTTGTTAACGGGTGTCCGTCTTTCGTCCCACCTGAATCCCGTTTGCACAGCATCCCAACGTCAACCCGCCGGGCAAACAAAGCGACAACGGTACAGCTTAGAACTACGAGCTCTGAAGAAAGTAGCCTTCTGCACTGGAAGGGTAACTAAGGCTTTATCTCGGCGTTAGGGCCTTCAGGCGCTGCGGGTGGCCTCCGACAGAAGAGTGGCCCCCGACGGACAGTGAATCACTCCCGGTCGGTGTGTTTGTTTGCCAGCCAAGTACTTCTTTGCTGCCTATTTATTTTCATCTCAGTTCTTTCCTTCCTTCTTTTCACCCATCTTTTTGACAAGAAACCTCATCACCGGACATCATCGCGGGACGCAATACATGATGAGCTCCGAGGAGATTCTCCTCGACTGGCACTCTGCCCAACGGACCCTCAACATCGACATCGTCGGAGATTTTGCCGGCGGTGAGCTATTCGCCATCCATGGTGAATCACTGATTAAGCACTGTCTAGAACAGTCCAGAGTGGACTTCAACGGTAAGTTTCTGACTTGACTCGGCCCCGACGAGAAGAGCACCGAGTGGCTAAGCAGGTACTAGGCGGCTTCCAGCTCCTACATGCGATTTACGCAGTGGAAAAATTCCTGAACGACTTGCAACAACGAGGCTGTAACTTTGACATTGTCTTCTTCCGAGACTTGGATGGTGTTTGTGTCCCAGAGGGGGAAACAGCCGCTGATGCGTACAAGTACCACCTCACTCGAGCTGTTCTCATCCAGCATCTGGCGCGATCAGACACCCGAGCCGGGATCCACGAATTCGATTCATTCGAGAGCGAGGCTTGCAATGAATATCTTTCGACCCATTCTCTGCACTTCATCCTCTGCCACGAAGGGGACAAACACGAGGGTTCGAAGACCATTCAGCTACGTCATCTGATCTGGAAGTTTGCCAACAGTGGAATGCAAGTTGCTATAATCAACTCCATAACCTGGCAGACCTCCAAGGTATGGCACAGAAGTATTCTAGACCTGTTAGAAGTAAGACTAATGTCGTTCAGGTATTTGTTCATTTGCTTAGCGGGACGAAAACATCGACGAAGACGCTCAACATCAATACCATTTCATGCCGACCATCGGAGTTGTCAATAGACATAAAGAGCATCCTTGACCAATATGTTGGACCCGACGCCAATGTCACCAATTTGACGCTGAGAGAGTGGATCGCAGTCAACTTTTGTTGTGGCATCCTCGGGAATCTGTCATCAAACACGATTCCCAAAGATACTCTAGACGAGCTTCATGCATTACTTCTACACATGGCAGCACTCCGAGTGTGCTGCCTACAAGACAGAAGATGCGAAGCGACAACCATTGACTTCAGGGCCGAAGCCTTTCTTCAGTTATTCTCTGATGTCTCCCAGGCCTTAGTCGAGAGAGGGTTGGACGATTGTGGAATGGTCTGGGACCTCTTCGACATCATCGATGGGCGGATATTTTCCTCCATGATAGAGAAAGTCAAAGCCAACAGCCCTGTCCCTGAAGAGATCATGGAAACAGCACGCGGTCTCTGGAAGGAGGTCACCCGAATTCAGCCAATTTGTTCCGACCCAGAATTCGATATTGCCCTACGGCCAAGCATTCCATCATTGTCACCGACCGAGCTCACTGGGAACCCCCCAGCTATCCTGGCCTTTGGCCACATAGCCTTCAACAAATTTGTTGGAAATATCAAGGCCAATAAAGCTCAAGAAACCATCGATCCGGCCGCTGGCATTGTTTTTGAAGACTTGCGTCACTGGCATAACAACAAACCCGTCATTTCCTGGAAGAACTCTTCCCAACCCGGTTTCTTTGCTAGGAGACGTAAGCAAGAGCAGATGTCAGAGATAATGACATATGCAGCTAGTCTCCAAAATGCGAGCGGAAAAATTCTCGATCAGGAAACCATCATTGTCGGGTCTCGTCATGTCCAAAGGCTGGCTAGCAAGGTGGAGAAACTATCAGTAAAAGACACGCAGAAGAAAGGCGGGAAGAAGCCCACAAAGAAAAGCGGAAAGCAAAGTGCTCTCAAGACTGCTCAGGAAATTCAGGATCGAAAGACCCGCGCCAAGCGAGACGATGTCATCCGCTTTTGGGCTGAGAAGTGCGCAGAGTTCCAGACGGACCCGAATATGGTCAGTCGATATCTCAAGGCAGACAAGTTCCTGTCTTCGCGCTCTCAAAAGGATCACGGCTATCTTAGTCCCGAGGTTCGTCTCTACTTGTGCCAGATTCTCAGCAATATCTGGACTCAAGCCCGCGAGGATGTCAGCGAAATGTCTTCCCAAGGTCGGCCAACTCCCTGATTAAATCCTTTGAATTTGTCCGAGACTAAACTATCTAGGCTTTTACATCATTTCAATGATGTGGCACTCACTGCATAAGATCACGACATCGGCCACTTGCACGCCGGAAATTGCAGATGCTGTGCAAAACATCACGACAAGCCTACGGATGCCTCACATCGATGTCACTATTGGGGAACCATCTCGAGAATTGTCATTTCCCATCGACATTCATGCTGTCAAGCACGCATCGAAGCTTGTTCGAGACTATCGCATTCTCCAACTTGAACATGGTGGCCCTTACATGGAACGACGATTTGACTCGAAGGCCGATCCGCGCGTACCGTTCGAGCCAGATGCCTGGCAACGGAAAGTTCTTGACTCAATTGATGCCGACGAAAATCTTCTGGTTATTGCCCCTACTTCTGCGGGAAAAACCTTTATATCCTTTTATGCTATGAAGAAAGTGCTCGAGGAGAGCGATGACGCTGTGCTGGTTTATGTTGCACCCACGAAAGCTCTGGTCAACCAAATTGCCGCCGAGATCGAAGCAAGATTTTCAAAGTCCTATGATAAAAAGGCAGGCAAGTCTGTGTGGGCGATTCATACCAGAGATTATCGCATCAACAACCCCAGCGGATGTCAGATCCTGGTCACTGTGCCTCATATCCTGCAGATCATGTTGCTTGCACCTACAAATGCTAACCAGAAAAATGCCTGGTCGCGACGCGTCAGAAGGATCATCTTTGATGAGGTTCATTGTATTGGGCAAGCCGAAGACGGTGTTGTTTGGGAACAGTTGCTACTGCTGGCACCGTGTCCCATCATCGCACTATCTGCCACTGTTGGAAACCCGAACGAATTCCGAGATTGGTTAAAAGTGTCGAGAGCAAAGCAAGGCGCTGAGATGACCATGGTTGTTCATGAGGTGCGATATTCTGATCTTCGCAAGTTCATATACCAGCCTCCAGTGGGAAGGTTTTTCTTCAATGAGCTCTTGAAAGCTCCACGGCTGCCAGTCCCTGGATTGGACGAAGGCAACGCCATCAGTCCGAACTTCAAGTTTGTGCATCCCGTTGTTGCACTCAAGGACCGGTAGGTAAATATTCTCAAGAATGCAAACAATTACTAATAAGCTCTAGTAACCGTGGATCATTGGACGATGTGACTCTGGAGGCTAGAGACTGCCTCACCCTGTGGGAAAAGATGAAGGAAGCCCTCCCGCCTGACCAGAGGAGTAAAGTTGACGCCTTGGACCCAACAAAAACTCTACCGCAAGTCATCTCCAAATCTGACATTGTGGTATGGGAGAAGGGTCTGAAAGTGGCTCTCCGAAAAATCATGGAAGCATCCGGGTCGTCTTTGAAGAAACTCCAGGCCAGCCTTGACCCAACACTGCAGTCCAAGTGGGCTCCGATGTCAACAAAAACGGAGAAGAAAAAGAACGAGAAGACGAACAAGCTCCAAATCCAGCTACAGTCTGATCATGTCTTGAGTCTATTCCCTCTGGTCTGTGAGCTTCACTCACAGGACGCGCTGCCAGCGCTTGCATTCAGCTACGATCGTCTGGAATGCGAGAGAGCTGTCACCTACATCAACGGAAAGTTGGGCAGAAGAGAGCAAACATGGAAAAGCTCTGACGCGGACTGGCTCAAGAAGATTCAAGAGTTCAAGCAATGGAAAAGACAAATGACGGGCCAGCGCGAGCCAAACCCAGCGGTCCGAAGCAAGGATTTGGCTGGCGACGCATCGAAGGTGTCAAAACTGGATCTTGCTCGCGAGGAGGGGAGTGTAGAGACCAGCCCGTGGGAGAGCTTTGATATGAACGCACCACTGGAACAATTCAGCTTTGCTGACAATACCAAAATGCAGAAGGCAGAGTTTACGGAAATGATTCGGACTTTGCGCCGGGAAAAAGTCAAGCCCTTGCTGATAGAGGCCCTTGAACGAGGCCTGGGCGTCCATCATGCGGGAATGAATCGACGATACCGCCAAGTGTAAGTACAAAACCACCTTGAACGACGCCCTGACTTACACAAGCTAGTGTTGAAATGTTGTTTCGGAGAGGATACCTCAGAGTGGTTGTTGCCACGGGGACTCTTGCTCTTGGAATCAACATGCCTTGCAAGACCGTCATCTTCACCGGAGACTCGATCTTCCTCACCGCCCAAAACTACCGCCAAGCCTCAGGTCGTGCTGGAAGACGAGGTTTTGACCTGCTAGGCAATGTGGTCTTCAATGGTATTCCCCAGGACCGCGTGTACGAGATCATGGCTTCTCGACTTCCTGACCTGAGGGGCCAGTTCCCCATCTCAACAACGCTGATCCTTCGTTTGTTTGGCCTCTTGCATGGCACTAATAACTCAGAATTTGCTATGGATGCTGTCAACGCCTTATTATCACAGACTCGACTGTACCTGGGCGGGCCGGACGCAGAGATGTCAGTCAAGCACCACGTGCGCTTCTCCATTGAGTACCTGAGACGACAGAACCTCATTTCTGCAGAGGGAACACCACTGAATTTTGCCGGCCTCGTCGGGCACCTGTATTTCACTGAGAACTCGGTGTTTGCATTCCACTCCTTGCTCCGTGGCGGTTACTTTCATCAGTTGTGTGCTGATATTGATATCGCCCCCGAGCGAGTTCATCTCGAGATGATGTTGGTGCTCTGCCACTTGTTTAATCGTATCCCAGTTCGCCGCACCAAGGACTTCAGCGACCGCGTTCACAGATCCCCGTCCATTGTCTTTCTTCCACGGCTGCCACAAGAAGCCGAGACGATGCTTATCCATCACAACCAGGAGACGCTGTCAATCTTCAAGGATTGTGTCCACTCATACATCAATCAACACCTCATTGATCAGCCAGACCGAACGATGCCATTCACTCGGACCGTTGTTGGACCGTCAGAGGCTGCTCAAGGGGCTTTTCTGGGCTGTGCACGCACCACGATTCGATCCCCCTTTGTATCTCTCTCTGGATTTGGAGATGACTTCGATACTGTTCAGGATCTCTGCTCTACGGTCCGGGGAGGTGTATTTCTCGAAGAGTCAGCGATCCCTTACATCCGGATCTGGCCGCATGACACTGAAACTGAGCTCAATGCCTACATCTTGGACTTTTACAAGCACGGCAGTATGGATGATCTGGTACGGGACAACCGCATCAAAGGAGGCGATGTGTGGTTCTTCCTAAAAGACTTCTCTCTCACACTCAAGGCAATCGTATCCAGCCTGACAAGCTACGTTGGTTTGGAGGCAAACCTCGATGACGAAGGCGAAGGATCGGATGAGCGTGAAAGTGAAGACCTCGGGGGACCTGTCACGGACAACCCCGAAGCCCCCGAACCAATGGCACCGAAGGAAACGACGACGGATTCTTCCAAAAAGAAGAAACCCAAGGTTCTCGATAGTTGGGAAGATGGGAGCAGTGACTCTGAGTCAGATGCAGCGTCGGAGGCTACCGATACGCGGGGATCCGCCCCCCAGCCCCCATTGTCGCAAAGAGCCCATGGAGACGGGCTGATGAATGTCTTGAAGGCCTTCAAGACGTTGCAGGAGGATTTTGAGATCAAGTTCAAGAAGGTGTGGGCTTAATATGTTTGAGTTGGATTGCGAGAACGAAGGAGAGAACGAGGGCTTCCCTCGATATGGGTTGCAATGACCCGCCCCTGACAATATACCTGATAATGTGACGTTGCTGCTCTTGTTCGCTCCCACTCCCACTGTTTCTCACATGTAATAGCCTCCAGCTCCCTCCCTCGCATCCCATCACCGACCCCCATCCGCCACTATCGCCGCCTGCAGCCTGCAGCCTGTCGGGTCCAACTCCCGACTCCCAACTCCGAGTCTCCCCATCACGTGTCGGCCTCCCAAGCCCTCGGGACGGCGGCTAGAAATGCACCCCAGGCCGTGGAGCTCACCAGCCTCGCATCCAGCAGCCCTGCTCGTCCCCCTGGGCGGCCCCTAGAGCACGCAAGGGACGCCCGCGCGCAACAGGCTGGGCGCATGCATGGGGCGCTCGCGTTGGCTGCCCGAGAAGGCTTCTGGAATCCGGTGGGGTGATGTTTACACGACGGACCCTCTCTCGACTCGCGCGTCCGGGCCATGCCATGTTCGGCATCGGAGATGCTGCATGCCAGCGGGCTTTGACCTCGGAGCGGCCCTGGGCAGGAGGGAAGGTGGTGTCATTGATGGGTACCAGGGGCCGATCGACGAGCAGAGACACGAGACGTCGACGATCAAACAGGCATATGGACACCAAGTAGTACTACGTCGGAGGCAGGCATACACACAGCAGACAGGCATTCACACACAACAGACAGGCATATGAGCACAGGGCAACACGGCTCCAGGTAAAGGTACGCACCGCCGAGTCGTGCAGTACCTTCACCGAGCCATGTCCGGCTCTCCATCCATCGCTCGGTTAATGTCATTGCACAACCACATCGGGACATGTCGGACAAGGGCTACGCGGCCGTTCTGATCTTCATCTCGTCTGCAAACCTGATTTCATCGGACAACCATCTCCGACCGCGCTCAACGCCCTTCTTCCACCAATGGGGCCGGGCTCTTCGCATCTCCCTATGCCTCGGATCGGGACCCCTTCGTTGGGCATCTCTGCCAACAGCCAAAGTACTCGGTACGCAGGCCAAACAGACATCACAGGTGGCAAACGGACCACAACTCAATCAAGATGCTCAATTCTCTCATCTAAGCACTGGCGTAGCCAGGGCTGCCAGGGCTGCCACCTTCCCATAACCCGGGAAATAACCCTTGTGCGCTTCGCTTTCCCAAGTCCTCCACCAGGGATCCAATATTTTGCCCACAACCAGAGCGAGATTCCTTCTCCACTACCGCCTCCTTGGTTCCCCCTGACACTATCACAAAGGTCAAATCCATGTTCGAGGCTGTCATAGCCAATCCACAAAACAAAGCCGTGCAATGCAAGCCATATAAACAAAACACAAGTAATGACAGCCTTCTAAACCATGAATGTATGTACATGCACTAAGGGAGATAATCGAGTATCGGGTTTGCACCCGAGGGGGAATAGTCTTCTGCCACGCGGGGGTCGCTGATGGTACAGTAGTCGAACAGGCGCCCTGATCGGCTAAAACCAGATCATGACTCCCTGTCTTTTGAGTCGACAATGCGGATCGTGTTTGCCACACCGAAAAGAGGGGTCGTATGTGCGCAGGGTATTTGCTCTATTCTCAGAGTTCATGGTCTCGGTGCTGTATCGTGCTATCGAGGGCCACATAACTCTCCGTACACTGGCTGGGGAAAAAAAGTTGTATATGATGTGAGGTTCAAGGTGAACCATTTTCCAAACGCCGCTTTCATGATGATTAATGAGAAAGAAAAATCCTCAACGCCTTAGATCAGCTGAGTGTGTATGGTAAGAGCCGAGGTGGACCAAATTCATCACTGCCCATGTGGTGCCACCTGTAAGTGATGGGGCATCGGCCGTGCGAGCATCTGATCGTTAATTGAGTGAGGCACCTGCGGCGGCGCAGCCATTGGCGCAGGCCTTGGGGTGTGGTATCCCGGCGCACTGGTGCTGCCACTCGAGAAGCTCGAGTTTGCCCTTGGGTCGGGGTTCTGGAAGAGGTCTCTCTGGAGGCCTTCTAGGATATGCATGTCGATTCTTAGAGAGCTCGTTGCCGTAGCTGACTGTCTCAAGAAAAGGATGGTCCTGTGGAACAGTGTACGCAACAATTCCTCATTAACATACGTATGAAGGACAGGATCCTTGAAGGCCGCTGAAAGAACCAGCAGATTTCCCCATTGGCTAAGAGATGGTCAGTCATGAATTATACAGGCCATGGAATTACAACTTACGCATGTGCCGTGCCAAACACGTTGGTAATGATGGGTCGCTCTGCCCCAAGTCCATGGAAAGCGCGCGTGCTTTCAATCAGAGCCTTGATTCCCTTCTTGGCAAGCTCCACAACCTTGGGATCGATGTCGCCGTGTGTTCTCGTTTTGGGGTGGATCACAGGAGCAATCACGTCTTGACGGAATTCGGACGTCACCGTGGGGAAGTTGGGGCTGGAGGGGTGGTTCTTCACCGAGTGCGAGAACTGGAGAATCTGACGGACAAAGGGCCGGTAGGTGATCACCTGAGCGCCCCAGTACTTCGCTCGTAGTCTTGCTGCCAGGATATCGTCCGCTGGAAGGTCGTCCTCTCGGAAGGCGAAGCTGGGAGCTACCCAGTGCATCCCCGAAACAGCATCAGATACAACACTGACGTTTCTGAACTGGTCCTTCTTGATCTTACTAGGATCCTCGGGAGCGTAGAACATTCGGTGGATGCTGTTAAGATGTGTTCGGAGATACAGCTGTCCGGGATAGCTGTCCAGGATTCGCTGGTTGTAGCCTTCGAGAAGACTCATATTCGGATGCGGCATGTCGTCCTCGTATGACAGAAGCCCAGAAGGCGGAAGTTGAAGTTCCGCGATGAGATCACTGCTCAAGTTAGTACCATGACTCCCAGGCAGCGCGATTGTGGGATGAATTACCTCTCAAGCTGCAGGCAAGTCCAGAAAGTCAACGCGAGCTGGTTATACTTCGTCTCTTGGATGAACTCGCTGTTCCGTTTGATTCTTCGCAACTTGTCCAAGCTCCTAAATTAAAAGTCAATGGCATGTTTAAAACTACATGGCTCTGCGAGAAACTTACGGTCTCATAATCACCTGCAACTTGTGACTGGCCTTGTGGATGAAGGCAAAGCTCTCCATAGGCCTTCCTAACTGGCCATGGTACAAGCCAGCAAAGATATTGACGTAGACATTCTTCATGTTGTTGTATGCTCCCGTGTGGTTGCCGAGAATGTCGGTAGCGTATGCGAAATACTCCAGACCGGGAATCACCTCATAGTTCTTCTTGAGGCTGTACCCACGCACGCCTCCCATGCCATGAATAGAAGAGCGGCGACTGTGGATTCCTCGTTCCTGCTCTTTCGGAGAAGGTAGCCCTGAGGAGTGCGAGTGGGATGAGAAAGCCGGCGGAGAACCCTGCGTAGGCGACGGTGGGACGCCGCCGTTGCGGGTAATGGGACTGCCATGGGGCATAGGATCTGACGAGTGCACAACGTCGGGTACATTCTCCCGATAAAGACATATCTTGCCCAGAGCCAAGACTGTAAGAACCAGGGCGCTGTGAATCGATCGGTCTGGTCGCCCAGCCCGTGGGGGCGCGGGGGTGGCTGGCTCGGATCCGTCTGGTCCTGGCGATCGCTTTCTCTTCGCGCCTGTAGTCTCTGGGGTTTGCGAACCTCCCCCGACTGCAAAGGCGGGCTTCGAGGTTTGTGGTTTGGATGATCTTGGGTGGGAAGCAGGGAGGCTATCCAAAAAGTGTCGAACCCAATCGTCGAGGAACTTGGGCTGGATAATGGGGTGCATGTTCAAAATATGTTCCTTGAAGCTTTCCACGTACTGCCACACCTTCTGTTCCGAGAAGTCGGGATTACCGTCAACTGCCAAAACACCACCCTTGTACTCGACTTGATCAGGTGGGCTGAGGCCGCCAAGCTGGCCCCAATCGGCGGCGGGCGATGGCGACGCCATGTCGGATGAATCGTCTGCCATATCGAGCGTTCCGTGATCGGTTGGTTCTCGGACATGTCGTGATGGGTGAGAATCTTCGCCGCGTCCATACACAATCAAGACGCCCCTGTTCTGTTCTTGACTAATGGGGTATTCGCTAATGAATCGAATCCCTTCTCTTTCAAGGAGATGCTTAGTTAGCTCACGGATTGACGGCCAGTCCAGGAGCAACCCCGCAAGAGTCGTATGGTTGATTGGGATGGCAGGTTCTCCAGGAGGAACTGGGGGGCCTGGCTCAACCTCCATCTCGTCTTCAGCCATCATTCGCAGGGGCATATGATCCGAGGAAGGATGGTCTCGCGGTTGTTCGTTGGGGTAGTAAGGTTCGCCGCCAGAATTACCGTTGGTGATATAAGGTGAGGGAGGGGGGCGCTTGTATTCCTCCTCCGCTGCAGGTTCGTGTTTCAGCTGCAAAGGACTGGAATTTTTGGGTAACAAAGACTCCATCTTAACCAGCCTCTGGTCAAACCGTCCGAGGTGGTTCATAATACTGCCCAAGGTGCTTTGGACGGCTGTGAGTCCGTCCAGAATATCAGCTTGAGCTTTATCGGTACTAGTTTCGATGCGTTAGCGCGATGAAGAAATGTCAGTCCACGGGTTGAGAAGCCTACGCTTTTGGCACCGGATCCCTATATTTGCACTCCACGCCCTTTTCCTTACACGTTTTACACGGTTTCGTTTCGTCGCATTTCGCTTTCAGTTGTCGGCAACTATCGCAAGCCTGCGTCCCTGGTCAATTATTTTTTCACAAGTCTTATGAAGGTCGATCCGTACCTGAGATGCGCGCGTGTTCTTCTTCTTTGGTTGTGACGACGTGTAGACATTATAGAATGACGAGTCGTGGCTTGACGAATATCCTCCATGCTGCTCATAAGATGGCTGATGCGACACGGGGGTCGGAGGGGGGTAGCTGGGAGCCCGGTAGCCACCCGGGGTCGGGGGCATCGAGGGTGCGTTTTCGTAACTCATATGTCGCGGTTGGCTCTCCGAGTAGGCGCCCGGAGGTGGAGGTGGAGGAGGATGGGCAAGATGGGGTGTTGACGGCAAGCCCTCGGGCCCAGGTGCATGACCTGTCGAGTTCGGTCGGCGCTGGTCTTCGGCAGGGTCCCGCTTTATGGGAGGATCCCGAGAAGGATACGGTTGGTAGGATGGATGCGCCGGGGATGGCGGAGGTTGGTGGGGATGCTGATGCTGTGGAGGTGGTTGTTGCTGCTGCTGCTGAGGAGGCGGCTGCTGCTGCTGCCGGTAGTGGTCTTGCATGTGAGCGTATGGCTCTTGCTCATGATGGCGACGATCAGCTTCTGGATGCGGCGGAGGAGCAGAGGCGGGAGCAGGCGTCGGGGGCGCAGAGGCGTGTTCGACTGATCGAGGAGGGTAATGCTGATGTTGATGCGGATACGGGTTCGAGCCGGGATGGTGGAGCGAGCCGGGAGGTGGCGGCGGAGGCGGCAGCTGGTTCGACTGAGGATGTTGATGATGAGGATGTGGAAGAGAGACGCCTTGCTGTGGTGCGCCGGCAGGCCATGAAGAAAGGCGAGGCCGTTTACTGTCGGGAGGTACTGGATCCATGCTTGGCTTGGTGTGCTATATATGTATAGTAGTACCTGCACACATAATCAGGAGTGAGAAGAGAAAAGCAAGGACCACAGAGAGGCGGTGGCCATGGATAGCTTTGGCGGAGGCGAGGTCAGAGGGCCCCAGGGGAGTGAAGCTTCCTGGTAGTCGGGAGCTGGAGGGGCGGGTGTTAATTGGGCCCGTTCAGCGATGGCAGTTCAAGACCGGGTCGGCATGGGGGCGGGCGTGTCCGGAATAACTGGGGATGATGACAAGTACGAAGTACCGCAACTCCGTACTGTCAACACGCAGAGACGGGACTGGCAGAGGTTGAAGAGAGAAAGGATGTGTCGAGTAGCCAAGTGCAAGCCCCAAACGGCCCCGGCGACGCGGCGGGATCAGCAGTTGGGCAGAGACGAGATTCGACAAGCTCTCGGTCCAGGGACCAGCGGCGGTGGGGCAGACGCGACGCCGCAAGGAAGACTGAGAGGGCGAGACGAGGCGAAGCGAGGCGAAAGACAAAGGGAGGGCGGAAGCGGAAGAGGAAGAATGGGAGTGTGAGGTGTGAGTGGGAGAGGCCCGAGTTTGACGGGATGGGCGAGTTAGGATGGAGTCTGGGTTGTCCGGGTTGGTATGATGTCGACGTTGAGTTGAGAGTGAGCGCAACGCAGACTGGCGCACTGGCGCTGGGACTGCGACTGCGACTGCGACTGGGGACCGGAACAGCCTCAGAGCAACAAAAAGACGGTCTGAGCCGGGGGTGCGCGAGCAGCGAGAGGCTACTGGGAACCAATTGAGGAACCGACCCTGCCGACTTTTGACAGTCGGAGGAGCTAGCAGGGCCAAGGGGGGGTGAAGAACCTGGCTGCTGGCGGCGACTGGGGATGATGCTGTCGAGGAGGTCCCCTGCGAGCCCGTTTTTTTCTGCCACCCACACGCCTGCTGTTGGAGATGGGCGTGGGCGAAAGTCACTGTACCTGGAACCGCCTTGGCTAGGGCCGTCAGGTACTCGGGGTTTTGGGCCCGAGTGAAGTACTCTGCACCGCAAATGCCTGCGCAAGGTACGTGGGACTGGCAATGGCAACGTCGTGCGCTTCGGCTGTGGCAGGCAGGCCTTGCTGAGAGGGCTGGGCGGAGGCGAAGGGTCCAGCGGGGGGTGGATATTGGGCGTGATGAATGACAAAGAAGTTCGGTCGGCCGGTCAGTTACTGCCGCACCAGGCCAGGTGAGATGGATGCGATGGAGTTGGGAGGGAGGGGGGCGTTGTCGTATGAGGAACGAGTTGGGGAACGCAAGCAGGCAGGTCAGGTCAAGTGAGAGCAGAAATCAGAGCGAGAGAGGAGAAAAAAGCAAGCAAGCAAGCGCGAGATGCGACGACGCACGCCAACTCAACACCGCAACTTGGGACGAGGCCGATGGAATAACGCGACGCAGGGCAGAGACCGGCCAACTGCGCGGCCGTGGATGCACCCCAAGCAGCGGCAGCACTATGTACGAAGTAGGTGCTGCAGCCACTAGCCAGAGGGAGCAGCCAGAGGCGCGCAATGGGAACGGGAGATGGAGGAGGAGCGTGCAGCGTGGACCGCGGTGGACCGCGGACGGGGTGGACGCTGGACTGGGTGGACTGGGTGGACTGGAGGGCTGGTGGTGGTGGTGGTGGTGGTGGAGGAGGCCGAAGTGGCGTGGAGTCCGCGCAGGACCATGGGCGTCGAGTAGCGCGCGACGGGCCCGAGGGAAGACTCCACCACTCTGGATTTCTGTGTGGTTTCGAAACTACAGTGGAGACCTTGATCTCGTGGGTGGGTGACTGTGCGTGAGGTGCTCGGGGTGTCGATTATTAGGCAGTCAGTCAGCGAAGGTCCCCGGGGTGTGAATGCGACGACATCCTTGGCGTATCCAGCCTTCCAGGTCCGGGTCCAGGTTTAGGTCCAGGCCTATTTCAGCCTGGCGATGACTATGGCGCGAAAGAGTGCGATGAGGGGAGCACCGCAGATCACCGGGCGGAACTCGTGCGCTTGTTGTTTTGCTCCGGGGGGGGGGAGTTGAAGTACCATGTAGGCGTCATGAGCGTCGACGGAGATGGAGGGATGGGATGCACAGGATGGATGGGGCGGGACAGCATGGAGCGGCGAGGGTGGTCGGATAGTGACTGAGGGAATGGGGGCACGTCCGTCCCTCAGCTATCAGCCATCCCACCACGCGCAATCCGCAACCCGCATCCCACCACCCCGATAGTGACTGATGTGTACGGCGCACGACAGGACGGCGTACAGGTCACTACATCGGCGCTCCTTCGTGAGGGTCCGTGTGTCGCGGACTGAACGTGGTGGGTGGTGGTGGTGGTGGTGGTGGGCGACTGGGTGGTGGGAGCTGGGAACTGCGGTGCCACGTGAGGGGCTGGCCTGTGTGGTAGAGTGCCAGCAGGTAGGTCACGGCTCGAAGCGGGGCGGATGGAGGAGACCAAATACAGGTAAAGTTCCCGACAGGCGAGTGAGCAGCCGCAGAGCGAGAGCGAGGTGCAGGGCGCAAATCGCAAATCGCAAATCGCAAAGCTGCTAGCACAGAGGGCAGAGGCCTCTCTCGCCGCAAAATACACATTGCCCCGAACAGGAACCTGCGGCGTGCGTGGCGGCAGGCGGTCCTCCTCTGCCCTGGGCCATATCTGGTACTGTGGCAGTCCCGTTTGAGCTGAAATCCAGGTACCCGTCCGTCATCTTAGTCCACCGCCATCCGCCTCCTCCTCGGGCGTGCCGCCAGAATACGTACTGTACTGCGCATCCTCTACCCACCTCCACCACCCACTCATGTAATGGGAAGCATTGACCTCATCCAGGCCAAGAAAAAGTCGTCGCAACCGAATAACTCGATCGGTCCTATAGTCTCGACATCGGTCATGACCAGCCATGGCCACGCTGACCACGCTGGCCACCAGGCGGTCAGAGCCCTCGCTAGCACAACCCTTCGCAACATTGCCCAGCAGACCGATCAATGGATGACGAAATGAATCAGCCATAAATCTATCCATATTGCAGGGCCCGAGTCAGTGCCGTGGTAGGCGCGCTCATGTGCCAGCGTGGGCAATGGTTCAGGGAATGGGACGAGCAGGCCAATTAGCACCGAGCACCAAGCGGCCCAGACCGACTGGAAAAACGTTGTCGGCCGCAAGTCACAGCCCATGCTAAGTGCTAGCTGCGACCCAGCAAACGGGCAATGTCGATCCAACCCACTAACACGGGATACGTACATGCGGACGGACGACCGACGTACCTTCAACGCCTTGACATTCCTGACGCAGCTGATCAGACGTGAGCCTCATGCCGTCCAATCGGTAGATGGCTGGCCTAGCATCGCATTACAGTACAGCCCCGAGTCATCAACGGCATCAGCGACTCTCTGACAGCCAACGCGCCCACTCAGCAATCGCACAGGACTTGTCTCGTTCCTGCACCGTTGTTGGGTCACCATGCGGTGTGCGTTGCATCGCTTCCGTCTGCCTTAACCCCAAACTAGAGCACAAGCGCTCGGCGCGGTACGCCTGCAGTTAGTTGTATTACCAGTCTCCGGTGCCAGCATTGCCGCGGCCACCAACCTCGAGGCAGATTATGCCAACCATTAGCCGATGGGCCCGGCACGGATGAATCTTTCCATGACCACAAGCCGTAGGCTACTCGAAATAGCAACCAGAGGGCGAAAAAATTGCTAGCAGGCAGCTCATCAGAGTGTTGCTAACCTGATACGATGCAGTGAGGACTGGGAGATTTCGGTGGGCCAGCCTTGGCCGGAGGGCCCAATGGGCGGCGAGTGGGCGGCGAGTGGGCTGGGATGACGAGCGTCTGGCGGCCTTCGAAGCTTCGACTCCGAAGCAGCGGACGGGACCATCGCTGATTGCAGGGTGCAGGGTGCAGGGCAAAGCGCAGAGCATAGTGCAGGTGGGTGCGCGACTCTGGGCCTGGACCGAAGCGCAAGGCCCGCATCCGTCGCAAATCCCGTCGCCCAAGGCCGATGGCCGATGGTCGATGGGCGCCCGATCAGGATTTGCCTAGCTGCAGTACGATAGCGGTGCCCTGTGTGCCACTGAGCGTCATGGCTGTCACTGTCAAATGGCCTGCTACGACAACGCACGCGCCTCCCAGTGGTACACTCGTGAAACTAATATCTGTTGCAGGCAATATGGGCTAAGATGGGCGTCGATTCCATCGATGACGGGCATTTCTGCATCCGTACTATGTAGCCATGTCGCTCGTAAATTCGCCAGTAATTACACCGACCCCCAGTGCCCGCCAAAGCCAACAGCCAGCCAGTCATTGTTACGATCATGGCTTTTTTGCAACTACTGACTGCCATGCGCTCCATACTCCAGACGAGCTCCATCATTTCAGCTTCGCTCTCAAGGCTGACCGACTGGTCCGGCCTGCTGCGGCCGTTCCTTGTTGGGTTGGAGCCAGCCTCAATCACCAACCGCCTGACTAATAAGGCACAACCAGCTGGAATCACTCCGCAGTCCGCAGTCCGCACCAACGCTGACTGCTGAATAGCATCCAACTCTCGTCAGCCTTCACCCGTCATCACCCGTCACCGCTTCTTTCCTTTGACCGTTCATTGCGTTTTGACGTCCATTCTCGGCATCAGCGATGCATCTACGCTCTCCCAGTGGGGCTGTCTCTCAATTAGCACGTACGACCAGCGAGGGCATAACCATGGCCACTCCAGTTTTGCTAGCACTCTGCGTAGTACGGACGCCCTTGTACCGGTACTACTACGTACCTACCTACCTATGTAGTATACGCACCTGGTCTTAGACAACCTGGGAAACTGTCCTGGTCTCCATGTGGCTTTGCGACTCTGTCGCGATCCACCGGTTTTCATCTCCCACCCCTCCCGAAGCGTTGTGGAGGGAGCCAGAGGGGCCCTCCCAAAAAGAAAAAAGACGCTCAAAGAATGGGTGTCCCACCGGAGGCGCCAAGTCGCCATGTAACCGCCTCCCCTGCACTGAAGGTTTCTGGAACATGACCTCATCTCCGGAGTTGAGCCATTCTCAGGACTGGCTCTTCCATGCACCAGGACCACGGCTCCAGGTCCAAATGCAAATCTGCCAAACGCCATTGTCGCCGGCTGGCCGGCGGCGAGATGCATTGCGTGCATTACGTGCATGCGTGCATTTCGGGATGTGCCAACCGACCGTCCGTGTCCCGTCCGACATGCCGCATAAACTCTGCCATGCGACGTTTGTCGGAGCCAGAGCTATGAGCGTAAATGGGTCCCGCGGCCGTCGTGCACACCGACGGCCTCAAACCTGCGCTCAATGATACTCGCCGTATGACCTAACCCCGGCCTGGATGTTCCAAATCGACCGAGTCAATCACTCACTCTATAACGACGGTGTCGGTCTGGGAAGGTCAGGTAGGTACCTTGCATAGGATCTACGTAACCAACCATGACTGGCAACCAGGCGTTGTTCACTTCCCGGGTTGGCCACGCGCTTGCAAGCTTGCAAGCTTGCAGCATCGCTTATTTCTGATGCGGGCGGCCTGAGTAAATTGTGTCGATCCGGGGTTCTGACGTCGGATTCGCATCAAATCGAGTTACCATCTGTGGCGTTTTCGTGCCCAACTTCCCCAAGCCCGAGCCCAAATCCTGGGCTTCAGTTCCGCCCCCGCAGAACTGGCGGAAGCCACTGCAGCTTGACGTCTTCCCTGTCTTCCCTGCCACCGACATGGACTCGGCTAGTATGTAACATCAACATTTCGAGCACCGATCAGCCAGCAGTCAGCGCTACTCGAGCCCAACCCCTCATGACATACGTCCCTCCCGTCTCAGTTGCTGGTCCAGGGAAACTCGCCTGTATCACGCTAGCAAACCTGTCCCCTGATGCAAAACTTTGACAGCCCTGCATGGGTGCGAGGGCCGTCCAAGAACGCAGGCCAGGGCCAGGGACTTGAGCCTGAGGTTGCGGGGGGCGGGCGACCTGTGGTTGGTGTTTGATGATGCCCTCGCTCCCCTTGCTATCTAGCCGGTGCGGCTACACATCTAAGTTCGGCATGGATTCCGAGCTCAGCAAACCTACGTCGTAGAGAAGGATACATATGCTAGCATGGAGACCCGCATTGCGGATCCGATGATATTCAGACAAGGTGGTAGATCACGATATGGTCGATTGCAAGACGTCGAATTTTACCGTCTTTATGCCACCGCGAGCCCCAAAGGAGAAGGCAGGACGGGCTGCCCATGAAGCCACCCTCCCCGATCCTTCCAGCAAGCATCCGCCGGGCCTACTCGAGACTGGCTGTGGGATGACCAACTCGGTTACCCTTTCATCCCCGATGAGTCCTGAGCCATTTCGGGGTCTTTCCAGATGTCCTTCTAGCGTGCCACCTGGGAATGGAAGCGAAAGCCCGGCGTCAGAGGCGTGGGGATAGAGCCGGCCTGAAGGTATCAGTACTACGTACGGTGCCTGTGTTGGGTCCAACAGCTGCGTTCCCTTCCACTACAGGATCATTTGCTTTTGATTGCCCGCAATTTGACTTAGCCCTCCCTTTCAATGGGCGCGGGACCAGCCCCCAGTGACGGTCATGGCCGCCGTCAGCGTCGCAGTTTCCAGATCGCTGGGACGCCGCTAGTTGACAGGATGACATCTAGTCGAATGGCGCCGTGGCCTAGTGCGACGATGACCACGATAGCCATTCGTCCAGCCGTGACGGAACATGGGGAAGGAAGCAGGAGAGGGAAGCTAAGGGAAGGATTGGCTGTCAGACCTTGGCTGGACGACTCAGGGAGAACTCGCGGCATGCTTGGCAGATTCACGGACGCGGCTCATGTACCGGTGACAACACGAGCCTGTGGAATCTCCTGGACCAACTGATGAAATCGCCATCCGGTGAGGGAAGATGTCTTCATCTGGGCTCTCCTGGCCGAGACTAGCAGACGGTGGTTTGGAGGGGCCAGGTCGTGTGCAATTTGCCCCGGGAAACGCCGCATTTCGAGACATGCCGGTTAGCGATGATTACTGGTGAGAGGAGCCGCCACACCCGCCACCAGGGCGACGCGGGAGGGCACCGACGACACGGGACCGGGACAGACGAGCCTCTCAGAGACGATTCCAAGCGATGCTGTCGCATCCTCCCCAGAGTTTTACTGCGCCGTCTGCGGTCCTTGTTCGGCGCGGGAGCCCGTCGGCGGAAGTCTGGGATCAAAAGAAACCATGGAAGGAAAAAGCAAAACTGGACGAGTCAGCTGGGCAGCCCGCCCCAAGTTGAAAGCCGTCTGCGGGCCGGCGCGGCGCGGAATCGGTTCCTTCGTCCACTCCGACGCCTGGGACAATTTAGCTGCCGCCATCGTCATCAGCGACTCTGGTGTAGTAGCTGTACAGCTGCACACCACCACCATCAGTCATGTCTGATTCAACAGAGACAGACGAACGCTAGATGGCCGTCGCCGCCGTGGCCAAGAGCCGGGTGTACGTCGTCGCCGTTCCTAGTGCGCTCCCCCCCGTTATTCTAGGTACCGCGCTGTTGGATACGTAGTACGTCGCCGGCCAATTTGCGCCCGTTGCCGCCCCCCCCATCCCTTGCACACCCACACCCTCTCCCAATCGTAGTTCACCATGAGCCATCGCGAAACTGAGACTGTCATGATCCTGCAGCTGGTCGTGAGACCCTCAAGGAGTCGGCGCACTAACACCTCCCGGCTGAGCCGTAAAAACGTGGCGGGAGTGTGGCCCTGAGCTACGACAAGGTGTTGGGGGCCTAGCGGCCGCACTGATCAGGGGCGCCGTATAGCGTAGCAGAGTTTGGCAGTCGTGTACGCAGTACTGCGTACAAACTGCTGGGCAGGTATACGAATATCATGGCCAACCCTAAATCAAAACGCGGGAAGTGGGCAACGCCACTCTCAATACTCTGCCGGCGAGTCGTGTTGGCACCCTCCCCGGCTCCTACCCGCAGTGTCTACAAAGTACTCTGTACGTACGCCATTTGCCTCTTTTTTAGGACTGACGAGGCGTCGCCAGGGGCCAAGTAAGGTCACCTTCCCCTGAGACGCCAGAGGAGCCGAGTCCATGTCGTCGGTGACGATCCTGGGCCGCTGCGACATGCATGTCGCAGCCTCCTCACCTCCGGACCGGTGAGCGTGGCCATTGATCTTTCAGCTTGCGTCTTCCTGATCAGGCTTCGGCGAACCGGCCAACCAGGAGCCCGAGTGCCGCAGACCGTCGATATGCACGAATGGTGTTGCCAGGCCTACTGAACGCTACGGCACAGCGCCCATGCAGGCAAAGTCCCCGATCCGTTCATGCAGTCAGCGTCGACGGTCTCGCTGCCCGTGCAGCCACGTTTTCCGACGCGAGGTTTCGAAGCGTCCATGTCATCATTTCGTTTGCGCCTTGTCGGCGGACGGTAGAGCATGAATCGGCGGACGGCGTGTGCTGAGGGGCGAGGTCCCTTTGGCCCGAACAGTGCACTACGTATTAGACCGCCGGTTGCCAGCCTCTGTGTCTCACTATGCTTGAATCACGAATCACGAGAGACAAGTAATAGGTTCCTTCCTCATCGGTCATGGACGACGTCATTCGGATTGACTTGCAACGTTCCCGAGCTATCAGCAATAGATTAAAAGTAGCCCGCTCAAAAATTTCGGGTTAAGGTTTTTTTTTATTAAGTAGAATTGACTTCACTTCATTGTCCAACGGTCGTGGCTGTTTCTGCATCCCCACCAGTCCGTCCCTTAGCTTCCGAAGTTTCGACTTCAACGGTCGTTCTGAACCTTGTTTTCTTTTGCCAAAGGAAGTTTCGGGTCCGTCTTATGATAATTTATGACGTTTGATAGTTCCTCCCATCTCAGCAATGCGGCAACTAACTCAAGGGTCCCCAGGACTAAGTTCAGGGTCTGAGGCCAGGGTCTTTGACCATTCGTTCAATGTCATTGCTCAAGGAGGGGCAATACATAGCAGGGGGCGTCTTATCTTGACTCGTATCGGCCAACTGGCATCTACGGCCAGCTGCGCTCATCACCGATCTAGTTGTCTCACATCGGTTGTTGTTTTCTCAATGGGGGCCCAGCTTGGCGCGGCAGAGGGGAAATCCCCCATTGCTGGTGCTGGCAGGGGTTTACAAGCAACAGGGTAGCCCAAAGTCCCATGATCACCACTCCCTGGCTCGCCAGGTACGGTACTCCAGTCAATTGACGTCCCGCTCGATTGGGAAGGCCCGTGGATTCGGTTCACTGCCATGCTTCTTCTCTTAGTGCAATCTAGGCCGGATTCTGGTTGCGGCTGAAAGTTGAGCGCCTTGTCCAGGATTTTGACACCGCCATGATCTCGTGATGCAGACTAGGCGTCGCTTATGACACGCTTCGCCTGAGTGGATTACGCTTATCCCACGCCTTGTCAAACTTACATGTTTCCTATCCGTTGTTTCTTGTCTTGTTCTGGTGCACATAGCGAATTCTCGGCTAGAAGAGCTATTCGTCCACATAGTTCCTTGGTACCTTAGGTAAATTTCTAATATGACCTGTCACGTTTGACATGACGGTTGGCAGGCACGCAACCGGTTTCGGCTAAAGCCTAACCTCGTTGTTACCCAGGAGAAACTAGTTGCGTCCCCCCCCGGATTCGACGGCTGAAGTCAACTTTTCCATCATCGTACGATACCCATGCGAATGCAAAAGACGCCCGCAATTCACCACATCGCATTCCATCGTGCAAACCAACAACGACGGGGCACCGTTGACCTGGTCTTTGGGTCCGAGTCCGGATCACCCCTCGGTTCAACTGCCGTTAGCAGCCCAGATTATCACCCAGGCTTGATCGATAGATATGGGCATTGATCAGTCGAGATTTATGCAGAGACAGCGCCCCCCGTCATTTGGTCGTGTGTCTCTTGCATACACCTGCAAGTACAAGACCTCGCGACCACCGCATTGACGGCGGCAGTGGACGGCAGCGGGCCCCTCTCGGTCGTAACTCGTGTGAGTCGCAAACATGTCCAAACTGGCTTATCCCTGATGTCCCGATCTCGCCCCCATGTCAAATCTCACGGCTCTGACGAAAGCAGCATCTTCATTGTCACCCACCCCCGGCTACCGAGATGAAGAACAGTGGAGGGAAGAGATGTTTTCTATCATCACGTTAGGAGGGTGATGCTTGCGAGATACAGGTCATGGGACTGCAGTCTCCGAGCTTCCCGTACATCATCTTCTCGGCTCACGCCCAATGAGCACCCTCACAGGGATCGCTCTTCGACAGATCAACACGACACATGATCAGCGGCTGATGTTGCTTACCCGTCAAGCACACACAGGCGGCCAAACACGGTGATGTGCCACACTGTGGTCGTCGCAAACGGACACTCGTCTAAAGTCCGAGAGGCACAGAGCAACCAACCGTCCCAATTCTATGGACTTGATGATACACCCGATATGAATGTTTCCTTCTGCGGTTCGCCTTGCTCCCTTATTTTCCGTGATTGGAGCCAACGACGGCAAAAGTGCCTTCGATACGCCACAAAGCGGCACAAAAGCAAAGTTTGTCTTTCGCACCCAGGCTGATGTTGCATCTGTCACACGTGTTGGTGATGCATTTGCCCTGTCGACGTCGACAACAGGGAAAATCTAAGCATCGACAAGCACAAATGTGGAGACG
The DNA here is from genome assembly GCA_014621425.1 of Cylindrodendrum hubeiense. Taxonomy (NCBI): domain Eukaryota; kingdom Fungi; phylum Ascomycota; class Sordariomycetes; order Hypocreales; family Nectriaceae; genus Cylindrodendrum; species Cylindrodendrum hubeiense. The sequence continues at coordinate 63,447 of JAANBB010000087.1, read as the reverse complement.
GGCGACTGGGGGAACGCGCGCGGGCGCAAGCGCAGTGTACGCTGTATGCTGTCTGCTGGATGTGTCGACAGGGGTTGCTGTGCAGGCAGGCGCGGTGCTTTCTCCATTTCCAAAGCTCAACATGAGGCCATGTCTCCATTCCTCTGACCATGCTCCTCGACCGAGATTGAGGCCATGTGATGTGATGAGGCATTACTTGCCTTGGCTGGCGCTGTGATACCTTGCAGACGCCGACATATCGCGGTTGATCTGCGAGCAATTGCAAACCGCTACACGCCCATGCCCCGAATTCCACTTTCGTGACTTGTCGTCTCCACCTGGCTTGAGTTTCCCGAGCTGGACGACTAGGAATAGTCGACTTGACCGACTGACGATCGTGACCGGACCATGCCATGCCTCCATGTGTGAGACTTCAGGGTGCGGGTAGCTTGTCATGATCTGACCCTTGCCAAATGCCGTGCTTCGGGGTCCGTACCATGACATCCTGGTCGAAACGGGAGGCCTAAGGGCTTCGAGGCGCGTCCGGGGTGGCAAGGTCGAGATGACCTTAATGAAATGGGAGGCTGGCGAGGCGCTGGCTGTGGAGTGAACCTGGCCACGCAAGCATCAACAGAGAGCTTATCCGTCCCTGTCTGCCCAGACCAAGGTGCAGGGCCTGTCCAGCACGGAAGCCTTGCTTTCGATACGGGGATACGCTCTCACCTCCATCCCCCTGGCCACCGGCACTCAAAATCCGTGGCGCCAACTGAACAGCTGAGGCTGCGGGTTGGGTGGGCAGGTGGCTTGGCCTCAGCGGAGGTAAGGCTCACCATTCGGCGGTTAGTTAAGACTTTGCGCTGCGGAGAATTACTCAGGTGTCTTGGATGCTGTGTTTCAAGTTGACACTCGGGTGGCCTGTTTTCCCCTCTAGCTTTGTGACGGACCAGGTGCGGCTTGCAGCTAAAGATTCAGTTGATTTAGATTAACTGAACAAATGAATACGAGGTGCGGGACACGTCACGGCGCAACGACTGCCAAATTCGATGCGGATGATTCACAGCTTGATTAGGTTGTGAGACTTGGGATATGCGTGCACAAGGTAATGGCGCTGTACGACAACAACTAGTTTTCTCGTCGCTTATGCGTCCGTCAACTTGAGCCTAGGGTAATTAGCTCGGCACTTGGAGTGACATTGACCGAGACAGTGTGGGATTTGTGAATGGTTGGCCGCGCTTCGTAAAGACCCCCCAGAACTATATCAACATGATTCCTGACTCGACACAGCCGTTCTATGCGCCCTCGGTGTCTAATATTGGGTTGAAAGTCCTGTTCGGTCGGCAATTGCCGTATCGGTCGGACGCACAGATTCGGTGCCCAGTCATGACCCGAGTCATGCCGATTATCTGACCGCCTTACCCTGAAGTCGATTCCAATCAGAAGCGGGCATAGTCTCTGAAGAGGATGTTTTTGCGAGTCAATTCAGACAAATATGGAACTACCAATTTCTCTACACGCGTCTTGCAGAACATGATGCTACCCCAGATCGACCGACACCCATGACATCTCAATGACGACTCCAATTGGACTTGCTCCTCCGCCCTAGACGAACCGAGGATCCGAATTTCTACGCCCTTCGTAGGTCCGACCCAGACCACGGCATCGAACCATCATCCAGGATCTTCCGTTTGAGGACAAACCAGCTACATCCTGGACCGAAAACCATCTGAAGTCTTCCGTGCATCTACCCACGTCTCGATACAGCATCCAGCCACTAGGTGAGCCGGAGCTAGATGAGCCCTATGGTGTTGCTTGTGTTTGAGTGGTGCTTCATTAGCCAAGACGCGCGGCTGCAACGGTGTGAGCGCATCCTTCTTGATCCTGAGAGAGTCATTTGATAGATTGATGCGATTCGTAGATTTCTCGATTACACCCGGAACACAACGTCCCGGGCCAACAGGAAGGCAAGAATATGGTCAGTGCAATGCGTGATCGTCATATCACGAACAGTATCGACAACCGCCCTCGGGGTAGATGCTACCCACAACTGCATTTCGCCTATTCAGTTCAGGATATCAAACACTTCCAAGTCATGGACCTGAACCCTATCCGCCAATGTCCGCCTTGAAAAGTGAACTCGTCCTAAGCGATTAGAGTCCCGACATGGGGTTTTCGCTCGGCGTATTGCGGGCGTGTCGATCCTAACCAACACGACGACGTCAGTGGGTGAGAAGCGAGCGACCAGCGCGCAAAAACCCTGCCGCTCGAGCCGCGCCCGCTGGTTTCAGTTCAATGATTTCTCTTGCTAAGCTCCCACAACCCGATATTACTCGTCATCGGAGTCAGCGACTTTCCTTCGCTTCGGTCCCCTCCTTCGCAATGCAACGTCATGGTGCCCGACTATGCGAGTATTCTCACATGCCATTTTATCACCACCCTCGTCTAGACCAGGAGCATCATCGGCGCCTTCGGTGAAGACAAGGTCACCCCTCCGGCCAAGGACCTCCTTGCCCGCCTCCTCTAGCAGGATGCCAAACGCCAAGAGCGCCGTCTCGTCCATGCTCCGGCCTGCCACGTTCATATCGCCGACAGGGTGACGATCGCGACTCTTTGAGCTATAGAACGAGCTCGCGTAGCTGTGGACGGCCTTTAGCAGATCGCTTTCGGGCAAAATGTCCTGGCCCCCGCTAGGAAGATCCCTCTCGTGGGCGTAGTAGATGTCGTGCTCCAAGTAACGATCAGGCGCGTCTTTGCGCCGGAACAGAACTTCATCTGGTGCCAAGGGAATTTCCTTAGTAGAATATTTGATAGTCTTTGGATGATGCGGCAGGGGCACTGTTTCCTCGGTTCGAGGACCCTGGCTATATGATACCTTTCCTGCATGCAATGAGCTTCACGTGATGCTAAGCAAACGCTTTGACTTACCAGCTACGGCGTCGTAAACAGTCGCGTGTCGACGCTTTGAAACAGATATGTGAGGCTGCTCATGATCTGTAGCACCTGACGCCCCGGCCTCAACCTCGTTGACGGGGACGACAATTCTATGATCTTTGGGGCCCTCCATAGCTTCCTTGATTCGCGAGTCTCTGGCTTGTGGTTCTGGAACTACCAGTCCTACTCAGTCTCAAGGCAAAGGCGAACAGGCGGTGATCTGTTTTGCTCTCCTATATCGAGGTTGGAACATGGTTTGGTTGATGGCTGCGCACGTGGGTTGCGTCCAGGACGCCGACGACAAGGACTCTTTAGTATGATGTAGGAATAGAATAAACCTGGGTGAAGGTCAAATGAGGCGACAAGAGGGATTCCATCTGCATGCTGTCCGAGTTGAAGTCGGTTGCAGAGTTGAAGTTGAAGTTTAAGACTCTGAGGCGGTCGGTTCCCGCTAATGTGGGGTTGCGGGACCTGCAGAAGCGCGCCGGCTGACATCACCGCAGCCGAACCCTCCACGACGCATTCACACCTCCAGGTTTCACGCAACTTTGCCGTGCTGTGCCCAGCTCCCAGGCGTCTGTATTGCCTCAAACTGCTCCTCGCTCACCGTCCACAGCCCAGATGAATGCAGGCCCGTCTGCTCACCCGCGAAACGGGTGACCTGGATCCCCGAGAACTCGCCCGAACCGTCACGACCGACCTCCTCCGTTCCTTCGCGCCCGCGCCGCAGCATCGCTTCAATGGCGAGTTCGCAGCGCGTCCCGACCCGGCCGGTGTAGACGAACGCGCGCATAATATCCGTGCCCATGGTGCAGGTGTGAGCTCCCTGGCCCTCGACAAGTTCGACGGGCGCATTCTCATCTCGGGCGGCGCAGAAGGTTCCATCAAGATATGGGATCTCGAGTCCTGCGGGAACCCGCATAAACTGCATACCTTTCGTCCTGTGAGCTCGATCGCGCGATCGGCTCGAGATCAGAACTCTGCTGGGCACACGCACGGAATCACCCATCTTGCCTTCTACCCGTTCGATCCAGATGCCTTCCTGTCGAGTTCCTATGACAAGAAATTGAAGTTGTGGTCGACCCAACGTTGCACGCTTTCGGCTAGCTTCGATCTGAACGCGACTATATACTCCCATTCGACCAGTCCTATTGCTGATCATCTCCTCGTTTCGGTTGCAACCCAGCACTCTAACGTACGACTTGTTGACTTAAAGTCTGGATCTGCCGTTCAGGCTCTGGTCGCGCATGGTGGACCTGTCTTGTCGACGGCGTGGAGTCCACGCCACGACCACATACTTGTTAGCGGCCATGCTGATGGAAAAGTCCGGGTGTGGGATATTCGGCGTGCTGGCGGTGTCATCGCACAGCTGGACCAGGAGGATTCTCTCGGTATCATTCATAGATACGACCATGCCACAGCCGCGGGCATGGACTGGGGTCAGATGCCACACTTCAGAGCCTCCGCGCAGGCCCACGACGAGGCAGTCAACGGCCTGCAGTGGACAGATGACGGCAGGTACATCATCTCGACCGGTCTCGACCATCGAATTCGAGTATGGGACGCAGCAACTGGAGCCAACACTTTGGCGAGCTTCGGCTCTGTCATCCAGAACCAGCATGCCAAAACAGCCAGCTTCCTGGTGTCTCCCTCTAGTTTGTCTACCGGAAATGAACTCCTGTTCTGGCCCAATGATCAGGAAATCCTCGTTCTCGACCTCCACGAGGGAAACATTGTGACTCGTCTCCGCAGTCCTGGCGTGACGAACCCTGTTGGAGCCCGCGGTAGCCAGATGGGAAGGAACCGTATCACAAGCATTGTATGGCGCGGGGCTGGCGGCGGTGGCCACCAAGTTGGTCCCGTCATGGGCGGAGGGAACTCGGTTGGTGCTATCTACAGTTCTCATATGGATGGCCAGATTCGTGTTTGGGCGCCTCAGATTTCAGGACCAGAAGACTTGGACGAAGACGAAGAAATAACTGAAGATGAGGAGACTAGGAGGAGGAAGAGGAAGGCGGTTAACAATGCATATAGAAGCCTCATGGGAAAGCAGATCACATTTACATAGTATGGAGAAGTTTGTTGGAAGCCATCATCATCTAATAAATGCTATTAATCCAATATCAACCCAAATTGGGATCCCTACGAGAATCTGAGAACATCCGAGTGTGAAACCAAGCCATCTCATACTTCTAGTTCCTCCATTAAACGCCAGTCCATGCCACGCCTTGATATGCTCGTTCGCTCAGTAAATCGTATCACAAAACGATGACAACAAGACAAAGCCACCCATCCGGGTAAGAGGCTTCTCGCATCAACTCCTCAAGCGGCGCCTCAAAGGGGACTGCGGCCCCGTGCATCAGGACTTTTGCCAGAATCGGATCCCGGCTGCTCGGGAATAGCCCGGGCAGCAGGTCCTTGAGCGCCTGGCCTAATGACTTGGGTTTTCGGACCGAGGTGTTGGCTTGGACTAGGGCCTGTACGACCTTGAATGACCCTGGCTCGGATGGGGCCGGGGATGAATCGTGTGCTGGAGAACTGGATGGGACATAGATGCGGATAGGGACATGTTTGAGGGCGGTAGGGGCATTGAGAAGGCGGGTGTTGATGCGGTTGAAGCCGGCGTGGTCGTTGTCAATGACCGAATTCCATAGCTGGGTGGTGTGATCTTTGGACATTTTCATGATTTGGTTGGCGTTGCCGTTGCGGATGAAGTCAGCCTAGGCAGACGTGTCAGTCGATCAACGAGCATCGCCCTTCAGAGATGGATAGCCCGAGTTTTGATGTCTACAGTACCCAAATGTAGGACGGCTTCTTGAAAGCTCCTTATGTGGTGCCTAGAAACCTCCTACAATGGGTCATGACGAGGCCGTCAACCGCAGCGACTCACCTCCTTCACGCAGTTGAGGAACGTATCTGCGATATCCCAGCCGATGCCTTCGTTCACCGTCAGCCGCCATGGGAGAGGGGGCTGGTAGAGATCGACGAGTAGGCCCACGGCCAAGTTCCTTAGCTGCACATCTTCGAAGTGGAAGCTCGAACACGGTGAGTCGAAGAAGGTAGAGAGGCGAGGCAACAGCAGGGCCAAGTAGCTGAAGCGCGGGATACTGGTGATGAAGGGCGATGTCGGTGAGGCAGGGTGGGTGATGATGAGCGGGATGCGAGCATTCCAGAGGGTTTGCGGGATAGGAGATGACATTATGGCCTGTGCATTATGAAGAGAGAGAGTGGTATATGTTGTGTTCCTGGCTGGGACGTTGTGACGGTTGTGGATGATGAAGGCTGAGACTTGGTAATGGCGAAACGGTCTAGGGTAACCTGGAGGGGCATGGGCAGATAAGATAAGGCCACCAACCACCTTGAGGATTGGCAAGCCTGCTGCCTTCAAGGCAGACGGACGCCTCTCTAAATGTAGTATTAGGCGAACTGCGTGCACAGTAAATGTTGAATTTTGTTGGAAACTTGTTGTATTCAGTTGTTTTTGTCATTTTACAATTAGTTGGGTTAATACTGATTTTTATTCGCAAGTGTCACGTTGAGAATATTACATAAACAGATTGAAGATATGTTTTCAGTTGACATTCTATTCATGACCAAATATGAAAACTATACATGTGAAATGCTCAAGGTATAAGTACATGATTCATAAATCCTGCCCCTTTACAGACCCCGATGGTCTTCCTGGTGCGAAACACTGTGTCTCCGAACCCGGTCGTGTGAGTGGTCGTCATGTGCGACGGTGGGCGCTCCAATGTGCTGCTGCATGACTGAGGGAGGAACCTGGGCCGCGTCGGTAGGGTCCTTGTGCGCGTAGGCTGACGAGGTGTTGTTTCTGCGGATAGTGTTAAGGACAGGTTTTGGAGTTGTCGAGGCCGAATGTCTCCGACTTACGATCGGTTGAAGGTCTTGTCGCCGCCGTAAGTCTTGCTACCATCGAGGTTGCTGTCCACGCGGGGGTCGAGTTTGTTCGCCATATCCGACTTGTGAGGGCCGACTGTGTTGGGAGCGGGGCCGGAGCCGTAAGCTCCAGCGGTGTTAGTCGTGGTGTTGTGGGTGTTTGTGGAGGTTCCGAGGCCACCAGTGTGAGCAGTGCCGTGAGTGGCGGTGCCATGGGTGGTGGTGGAAGATCCGAAAGCACCGGGGCCAGTGTGGCCATGGGAGCCGGTGTGCGTGCCGGTGTGCGTGCCGGTGTGAGCGCCAGTGTGAGTGCCAGTGTTACCACCCACGGTTCGGCTGCCGTCCAAGTCGGAGTCGATACGGGGGTCGGCAGCGTTGGCGATTCGGCTGTTGTGCTGGCCTGCGGCGCCCTCGGGGATACCGCCAGAGTATCCACCGGTGTGAGTGGTAGTATCGTGAGTGCGGACGTTGTTGCCTCCAAGAGTGCCAGTGTTGCCGAGGGCGCCAGTGTGGGTGGTGTCAGAGACGTTGTAAGCACCAGTGCCAAAAGTGCCATGAGGGTTGGCACCCAGGTTGCGGCTGTGGTCACGATCAGAGTCGACGCGGGGGTCGGCCTTGTTCAGGAGGTTTGAGTTGTGAGGACCATCAGTCTTGGTGGCAGGGCCATCAGTAGTGGTGAAGGGACGAGAATCGGTGCCATGGTTGGCGCCTCCGGTGGTACCGTAGTTACCACTTCCGGTTGTGTAGTTGCCAGTGCCAGTGTGTGTCTCACCGGCCACGCCGTGGTGAGCGGCACGATGGTCTCGGTCAGAGTCGATGCGGGGATCAGCGGCGTTGGCAGTGCGGGTGCTGTGAGGTCCGTGGGTGCCTTCAGGCTGAGAAGACTTGTCGGAGTGGAGAGCCTCCTTGACCTTGTTGACGAGAGATGACATGATGAAGAGTTGGTGTTGTTGTGAGGTATGGGGTTTATGTTGATTGTGTTGTGTAGTGTTGAGGTGTGGGTATCTTTGATGTGAGGTGTTTGTGATGATGGATTGAAAAAGAAAAGAGTATTTGTCTCGGGATCCTTTGATCTTATATAGTTGATTCTACACCAGTACGGGCCTCCATCCCTATGTTTAGACCTCAAACCCTGGCTGCCTCCTGAATAGCGTCAATGAGGTACACACTGTAAGGCTCAAATCAAGCTCGATGATCTTCACACTCCACTTACTTCATCCCGCGTCATGGCGTTTTCAATCGCACAGATCTATGGTTACAGTATCTTGCAATGCCGCAAACCATGCCCATGAGCTGCCAGCTGCTATTGGCCCGGAGCCATTGTCTTGCGCAGGTCGGGAATATCTCAGCGTCATATCTGCGGGTATGTGACGTTGACGATGCACGCCATCGCGGGCAGACTCTTGATACGATTTCCGCCAAGGACAGAGTGGATCACAGGAGAACATGTTGGTGATTTGACAGAATTAAACGGCCTTCGTACAGTTTCTAGTGACGCAGGTGTTTGTTGATCTTCGTTGTGGAAATGTGGAAATGCTGTGGCTGTGGTGGCGCCAGCTGCCACATCCCCGCAACGCTTCCGCAGGGTTGCATCATAGATGTCGTGGCGCATGAATGAGTGGTTGGCGATTTTCCCATCACGACTTCAACAGTGGCCATGAGCGAATGAACTGACCGGCGCCGCACCGGTGATTCTAGAACTCTGCAGCCCAGGAGAAATATCATGGTCATGGGGGTGCCACAATGACGGCTACTCTTGCGCCAAGCGTGTGTTTTTGGCAGGCATCCTGCCCTTCCAAGGTACGGGACCCGGATAACCCCTGCATGCAGTGACGCAAACGGATGTGTACCTTGTAGAAGGGCTGAGATATCGATGACATAGCGGTCGCTTTTGGTGGTTCGCCTGAAAGCCCCATTTGCAGCCCATTATTCGCCTTGTTTCCAGCTTCAGAGCCGTAAGGGGCCGTAAACCATCTGAAGGGATTTACATTGATTTACGAATATTCGAGTAGTGTTTATTTCATTTAAGTGCACGCTGCATTAGAGGGAATATATCGTACATTATGAATCGACCATCTTCTGTTGGAAATTGACATGAGCAACCAGTCCCTGTTACAGCTTTGTGTCGCAAATGACGTCGCTTCTACGCAGGACATGGTACGAATTGCGTGATAAGTGGCTATTTTTCATATTGTGTGGTATCATTTGGAGTATTTAGAATAGATACAGGGCATAGGAAATAGGTATATACTGCGCATGCAGTGTTTCGTGAGCCATCAGAAGAAAGTCGTTCCCGTCGTTGCCAAGAAATGAGACACCGAATTACCCAAGCTCCCAAGGCGACCATAAATCAAGGAAATGCCAGTCTCGCAACCTCTCCCACTACCAATCACGCCCAGCATGATGGTGTGATTATCCCATAGTAGTATATCCAGTAGTAGTGTTTGGTACAGAGATTGACCAAGTTCGTCTCAGTGCGCACTTAGACACGGCTGCGGTACCAGCGGTGGCGGCGGGTGTAGGCGGCGTCGGCCCTGGCGACACGGCGCTCGCGCTTCTGGACCCAGAAGAATCCAACGAGGGCAGAGACAAGCCACAGCAGGGCAGAAAGGAAGGCAAACGCGATGTCGGCCTTGAACTTGCCACACTGGTCTCCACGGGGAGCAACGTTGTTCCAGTCGAAGATGGCGCCACAACCAGTACCAATCAACTAAGAACCAATTGTTACTAAGGGAGTTCCTGAGAAGATCGAGGTGGGGATAGAGAAAAATACTTACGTCGACCAGCAGACCAAATGAAACCCACCAGAGAATGCTCATGAAGATATCCACGGGCCAGTGGATGAAGGTACCCGAGAAGGGGATCAACCAGAGGAGAGAGAAGAATATAGAGAGTGCGGCAACCACTTCAGTGTAGATGAAGCGAGCGTCGGCCCAGTCACTGGCGTTGGACTTGTGGAGGTATTCGCCCGTGACACCAGCGACAATGGCGGCGAAGACAAGCTCCGCGGCGCGGAGTGCCATACTAACAATGCGATCGAGAGCCATGGTGGATGGATGGACTGGAGCTTTGTAAGTTGTGGTAGTGGTAAAACTATTGTTGGAAAACCCGGGTTGGGTATCGACTAATAGCAGTTTTAATTCAAGGTAAGAGATGGAATGCTTTGCTTGTGAGACAGGCTATGATGCTTCCACATGTATTGGACGGGAACACCACGCATTATTTATCCCAACGACCAAAACCCCGATCTACCTCATGTGGCCCAGTTCCTGGGAGCTCGTGACGCCCAGTCTGGAAAATACTGTTGAAGCCGGTTTTTCACAGCCCGATGGCTTGGAGCGCGGGCATTGACACGTTGTGCTGGCCGTGACGCTTGGTTCTGTGGCTCATCCAGGTCACTGGTGCGAGCGGCAGATGAGGTCATGCGACCGGGGCTGGCTGGTGGTGGTGTGCTCCCACTCGTCGTCAAGCAGCATTGCAGGCCTCATCTGAAACATGAATGATGTCGCGAGGCCAAGACGGGCAACCAAGGGCCATCGCATCCACCATCCGTCGTCCCCAGGTGTCCAAGCCGTTGGCCAACGGCTGCGGGTGCCGTTCCAACCGTCCAAGACAGGCCCAACCGGTCCAACGCGCGTCACTTCAGCTGGCCTGTCATGCCACGCCTTTGCCAAGAACCCGTTTTCGGCATTCGCGAGGGCTATTACATCGCCCAAGACTTTGAGAGAGGGCTCAGACCAAGGCCCAGGGCGCGACGGCGAATTTTCGCTCTTGGCCGGCTGCGGCACCGGTCATGGTAAATAAATCGGCTGATGCTGCGGATGTTTGGTTCTAGGGTTGTCGCTGGTTTCTGCGCGGACTCTGGACTATGACGATTCCTACAGGTACCCAGCTATTCCCTCCCCACTGCACAACATGGTGAGCACACATGACCACACCTTCTGTAAAGTAAAGTAGTCTACACTTTAAGTCTGACACATTTTACGACCGTCTGAGACATCTCTCCTCACGAACTGAATCAACATGATTAAGCATTTCAAATCTCACCCTCCCAAATGTTGTAATAGTCTCAATCGAATAACTGCCGGCTATGGAGCTCCATCTCCACTTTCAGAGTGGCTTGTGCAAGCACACGTATATTCTTCCGTCTGTGCTTCATGCCCCCGCTAGAAAGCCTTTTAAGGCGTATTTTATTCAGCTGGGATGGGATTTAAAAACCTATGGCTATGGGCTGACCTATGAATAGAAGCATGATCCTTGACCGTGAGGGTTCAACCCAGACTCGCAGCGATACAGGAAAAGCCCAACACTTGCGCACCCCGAGGCGTCTCGAATATCTATTGGAAGGCAGGGGATTGATTGACACGGGAGATAAATGAACCGGCCGAAAATCGAGTTACTTATTCACGTCACAGTGTGGCTGCCAGCTCTGGCATGTCTCGAGCCGGGGACCAAGTACACCGGCAAAAGGCGAAAGTACCAGAACACGGCGAATACATAGCTTCAAATCACCCCTAGACTCAAATCCATGCCAATCAACCGTAATCATGCCCAACCCTCCATTTTCTTCTCTTGAACCCCAGTTTACCACAATGCATGCTCCGTTGTTGCTGACCTGGACCAACAATATGACCATTCTGGCGGAATTGCTTCCGCCCAACCTGCCCAAACTGGGGATGGTAGTTGCATGCCTCGGCTGACTTGAGCTTACCCCACGTCAGATCACCAACGGGAATGCTACCCCAGACTCGTGACAGTCACTCGCATTCATACTTAAGAGTGCGGAATTACTCCTGCCCATGGCTAGCAATTTCGCCCTTTTGCCCCGTTAGAGCCCGCCATGCAGTCGTCGGATGCGGATAAAGGCTTCTTTCAGAGGCCGCCCGTCCTGGAGAACCAGGTTTACGACGATGCAACCTTCCAGAGATGTTTCACACGTGAGGATACCACCTCTTGATATGGACGAGAACAGACCTCGGCAGTTTTAGGAGCACCCTGCTAATTTGAACTAGTCTTTCTCCCTGGCGATGTAGTCCAGAAAGTCGAAACGGAAGTGGCTGAACTGGGAAATGAGGTCCTCTCTGACCAGGTTTTTGCCTGGGTCACTGACTCTGAGCACAATAAGCCCTATCTGAAAGGATCGGGCCGTGATGTGTTTGGGCAGTGGAAGGGCGACCTTGTCACCGGCGAGGGTTGGCGTGGGCTTCAGGACTTCGGCCAAGCCCATGGGTAAGTCGGGCCTATTTGAGATGCGGACTATGGATGATCTAACACCTATGCAGAATTGTTGCTGCTGGCTACGATACACCGTACGGCGCATTCTCACGCCCGTATCAGTTTCTTCGCATCCAGCTCTGGACGGCATCTTGTGCGAATGTCACCTGTCCCTCAGCGATGCAGGACGGTGCCGCCCGGCTGCTGCAGACACATCTTAGCACTCCAGCCCTCGCCTCAAAGCTCTCGGCCGAGGAGAAAAAGGTGTTTGAAAACGCATTTCAACATCTAATTTCGCGAGACCCGAGTAATGCTTGGACGAGTGGGCAGTGGATGACCGAGCGCACTGGTGGAAGCGACGTTTCATTGACCGAGACGACAGCCGTGTACCAGCCAAGTGTGGCGGCGGCGCTTGCTTCTAAACACGAGGGGATTCCTCTTGGACCTTGGAGCATCAACGGGTTCAAATGGTTCTCCTCGGCAACCGATTCTAGAATGACTGTCCTCCTCGCTCGCACTCAAAAGGGTGGACTATCGACGTTTGTCGCGCCGATGCGTAAACACGATCCGTTTGCTACAACCTCTACTGGTATTCCAAAGCCTGACGGCGAAATATTGAACGGCGTGCGCATCCAAAGGCTGAAGAACAAATCGGGCACACAATCACTCCCGACTGCCGAGCTAGTCCTCGAGGACATGCGTGGCTGGCTCATCGGCCAGGAAGGACGTGGCATCCACGAAGTTAGCACCATCTTGAACCTAACCCGAATTCATTCTACGGTTGCAGCTGTGAGCTACGTTGGCCGGGGTCTTGGTATTGCCCGGGCATATGCCAAGGTCCGGGAGATTGGCGCTGGCAAGGGCGCCAGGATGAAGCTGACTGAGAGCGCGTTGCACATGAGAACCTTGGCTAAGATGACCTCCGAGTACCGGGGACTCATGCTGCTCACAATCTTCACCTCTTACGTCCTCGGTATCTCCGAACATCCTGCACCATTGGGTCCAGAAGTGTCTCAAGCCCTCAAAGCGGTGACACCGCAATTGAAACACGCCGGAGCCCTCTTGAGGGTTCTAACCCAGCTGACAAAGGCCTACGTTTGCAAGCCTGCCGTCTCGCTCTTATTTTCCTGCATGGAAGCTTTGGGAGGTGTCGGATATCTTCTCAATGACGAACAGGAGTACTTGAACGTTGCCCGACTCTACCGCGATTGCAGCGTTCTGCCCATCTGGGAGGGCACAACCGATGTGCTGAGTACAGACTTTATTCGGGCGTTGAAGCACCCCAAGGGAGGCAGTGGCTCACTGGATGCGCTCGGCGACATTATCAAAACTGCGTTTGAATTTCAAGGTAAATCGTCATACCCCGGTAGCTGGAACCCAGTAAAGGAATGGGAGACGTTGAAGAATAGAATCGTGCAAGAATCAGTTGGTGAGCTTATGGGTGACGCGAGAGACATCCTCTGGGCCGTGGGCGATTTGTTAGTCTCGGTACTTCTATATGTCGATGCCGGCCGTGACGGAGACGCTGTGTCTCAAGACATCTTCTATCGCTTCTTGGAAGGCAAGGGCATTGTTGGAAAGAGAGCAAAGATCTCAGTGAGTGACGAACTTGCTCGGGACATTGCAGTTGTGTACGGAGGCGCCCAGAGTGAGATATCGTCAAAACTATGAGAGGTACAATGACTGCTAAAGTAGAAAATATCATGGCAGCGAACAAGAGCTGTATTTTACGAATTGGTTATGATTTGTTTGTGCAATAATGCATAATATATACAAGAAAACCTGTGAAAGAACCCCCAGCTAAAACTGTGCTGGTCAATTATGTGCACAAGGATGAATGAAAGCTCCGACTCTATCGTGCCAGTCATTCCCGATACCCGCCTGCGCATATTTGAGGCTCCAACTGTTCAGACCTCTTGCGCGGAAGGTGGCTACGCCAGTAGAGCTTTGCAGCATACTTGGGGAGCAGTCAAATGTGCCAACCAAGACGCGTTCGCCTGGAATGGCCTTGATCGTGGACACACGGACCCAAGGACTGTGTTGCTCGGTATCGCTGAGAAGCTCCCAAGCCATACTTGAATCCGAAAGGGCTTGTTGTAACATCCCTGTCCATTCGTAGCAAGGATAGCCATAAGGGAGGTCGCTGCAAAAAGGGAGATGGAAGAAAAGACCACATGTAGTAACGCGTATTGGTTCGCGTTCGAGGAAACCCGCCTGGTGTCTTACAAACGGAGGAAATTGAGATGGAAGTTGAAAGTTAAAGGTTGTGCTGGTGTTCTCCGAGATAACCGCTAGGTGATTCTGACGAAGAGATTCTGCGTCACAATGCCAATCGCCCACAACGTCAATGTCGCTGGGCTTGAGAAGAAACCACCCGGGATTGCAGAGCACTGGCGCTATAGTGGGTGCCTATTCCGTTAAGGAACGAGTAGAAAAGCTCTTACAAGTCCCTGAAAACCCCTTGGCCTTGAGAGTTATCTTCTTGCATTGGGAGCTATCGCCAGACTTGGTTCCGTATAGCAATTGGCCAGTGGTCTTGCTGGGGCATGACATGAAGCTGGTGCTTCCATCATGGGCGAGTAATGTGTTGCTGCCACTCTTCTTCAAGGTCCAAGAGTTGGGGCCAATGGTAGGGTCGAGGCACTGGAATAGGCTATCTGGGGCGAGGAAGCATGCGTTGTTGAAGTCATCCCGTAGGACATTTTGAGTGTCGGACAGGTTGATGCAGTACCAGCCACTAGGTTGGCCTCCGTTGAGGTAAAGGAAGCCACTTTCTTGGTCCTGCTGCACGATCTTACCGCTGGAAGGATCGTGGAGGGTGAAACAGCAGTAGCCAGCTGGCACGTCTTTCACAACCCGGGGAAGGACGGCAGCCGTAGCCAAAGTGCAGAAAAGTACGAGGAGCTTGAATGCGGACATTCTGAGCAACAGGTGGTTGATTGCTTTCAGGTTTTAGGATAAGTGGAGAGAAAATATGAAGTCGGGATGGAGAGGCTTGAGTTGAAGTGGATCTTGGAGGATGATGTAAGTGTGTAAGTGAAGGTGGTGTAGAGTGCAGGAGCGAGGGTGGGCGATGATACTTATATGATGACAGGAAGAAGAGAGCAAGAGGGCTTTAAGTATCATTTCCCTAGCTGGCCATGGCCTCCTATCATGGAAGTCTCTTGATCACATCGAAGTTGGGACTAACTTGGTTGGCGAATGTCACTGCTCTCCGGGTAGCATTCCCACGAGGCGTGGATCACTGTTGGTTGGCTGCGATGGGGCATCGGGTCACAAGGTGGAGGGACGCAACAGGGCAACGGGCATAAACTCCCTCAATCACTGGGTCGCATAGAGGTGATGTGAGTTTCGAGGAGGCACTGATCACCGTAGGGCCAGGCGCCAAGCGCTTGTGTAGGAGGATCAAGGAGACTGTGACGTGTCGTGCAGGTGATGGCAACGGAGAGGGACGCGATGCATCGATTGGCAGCAGGGCTGACTCGCACTAAGAGTTGATCAGGGGCATCGTGAGCGGGATTGGGAGCCACAAGCCCGCTAGAGCGGCCATGTATTCGGAGGGGGGCGATGGCCCATGGCCCATATCGGCCGATTTGAGAGGTTTTCCTGCCGGTTTTCTGCGCTCTGGGTGTTTGACGTCCTCGTGTTTGTGCCAGGCCGTCTGCAAGGGGCCAACAGAGGGCCGCAGGAGGATTCTGGGGAAGCAGGGACGTCGGTTCCGTACTCTAACATCTACAGAGCGGCCTCTGCGGAGTGGGCTTCGAGTGGGCTTCGAGTGGGCTCTGTGGAGGCGAACGCACAGGACGCACCGGACGCACAGGATGCAGGCGAGACAGGAGCAAAAGCAAGATGCTGGGGCATCGGAGGGCGGTGATCGGGGCAGAGAGGGGAACCTGCGGGGGCTCCGTCATCTCTCGCATCAGCCACCAACAAGCCAGAAACATTGTCTCAGATCGCACATTGGTCAACGCTGTGTGACCATGTCGGTGATGAGGGGACGCTGTGATGAGGTTGGGCCAGCGAACCAGCGGCCCGCACTGGGAAATCGACACCTGGTGGTGAGACCGCCCGGTGCACTGTCACGTGGGTCGCCCGGCCCACTCCAGCTCACAGGTATCCGGCCGCCCTTGGGTCGCTCACTAATTGCTCCCTAACTACTCCGTGTCTAAGCCTGGTAAGCAAGGTAAGCAAGGCTGCCAGTCTGGAGAGTCTACGTCATGACGTTTAGTTCCGTTATTCGATATCCGCTCGCACAGTGAAGCCAATCCTACCACATCGCACGTCGCTCAAGTGAGCCTCAGAGGAGCCTCATATTCCAAGCTGTCGGTCCAGGATACCCAAGTGATCTGTCCCCGCTCTTTCGACACCATCGACCTGCCCTATTGGGCTGGACAATCACCACCGGGGGATTCACTTCTAGCGGTCTAGCACCGAGTTGAGTGATTCAACTCCGGCCACCTCCGACGTAGCACGCCGGTGTTTGCCTGACCTGACTGAATCATCGTGGAACGCTGCCTATATCTAAACACTTGCGAATATCTCTTCTGGCGCGAGGAGATTTGCCCACACGAGCATTTACCATGGCGGAATACACAATGTCCAACGAAGAGTGGGAGGAGGTCGCCCAAGATATCCCCTCGCTTTCTGACCCATTTGTCCAGAAGTATCTCTCCGGCCGCGCTGGCTTGATCGCCCAGGAGAAGAAGGGTCGATCCGATACGACCTTCACGGCGTCTCTATCGCCCATCGCCAAGCGTGCCTGTACCATCGTCGAAAACATCCGGGACCATGAGAACGCCACTGTCTGGACACCCCAGGTTGAGGAGGATCTCGCCCAGGAGTCTCATGAAAACATCTTTCCCGGAATGATGTTCATGCTTGCCAAGGACCGGATGGAGAAGACTAATCTTTGGAACATTGTTCGCCACATGCCCAAGGGAGCTCTGCTACATGCTCATATGGATGCCATGGTCAACTTCGACTTCCTCCTGGATGAGCTATTGCGGACACCTGGGATGCACATGTCGAGTGACCAACCCCTCACTACGAAAGAGGCTCTGGAGGATGCGGCCCCGAGCTTCCGCTTCAGGGCCAAGGAACAGACTGAGGGCTCAATTTGGGATGAAAGTTACAAGCCAGATACCTTCCTGCTGCTCACAAAAGTGGCGGATGAGTTCCCTGATGGCGGAAGACCAGGGTTTCTGAAGTGGCTCAAAGGCCGGTGCACTCTGTCGACCGACGACACTCAACAACAGCATCATGGCGTCGACGCAATTTGGGTCAAGTTTGGCAAGTGCTTCTTAGTGTGCGCAACCATTATCCACTACGAGCCCATGTACCGGGCCTTCCTGCGCCAGCTCATGGCATCTCTGAAGAGTGACGGTGTGAATTGGGCTGAGCTTCGGTAAGTCAGCTCATCTTCCAACACTTGACATATTCTGATGAATTGCAGTTTTACCTGGCCGCTGAACTATTGCCGTGACTGTCAAGAAGAGCCTGAGCAGGACTACATTCATATGTTCCAAGTCCTCGAAGAAGAGATTGCCCGCTTCAAGAAGTCACCTGAAGGTCAGGGTTTCTGGGGACTGACGACCATCTGGACCACCCTTCGCAGTTGGCCCACCCGCCAGATTGTGGAAAGTATGGACCAGTGCATTGCCACCAAGATGGCGTTCCCACATCTGATTGCCGGGTACGATCTCGTGGGTCCTGAAGACTTGGGTCGCCCATTGGCCGACCTGCTGCCAGAGTTGTTTTGGTTCCGTAAGCAGTGCGCCCAAGAGGGTGTGAACCTCCCTTTCTTTTTCCATGCCGGAGAGACTCTTGGTGATGGCACGGATACTGATTCCAACCTGTTTGATGCCATTCTCCTGGGAACACGACGCATTGGTCACGGATTCAGTCTGTTCAAGCACCCTCTCTTAATCGACATGGTCAAAGAGAAGCGCATTCTCATTGAAACATGTCCCATTTCTAACGAAGTCCTTCGGCTCTGCGGCTCTGTAACAGCCCACCCGCTTCCCGCATTGTTAGCGCGAGGAGTTGTATGCAGTCTCTGCAATGATGACCCAGCCATGCTGGGCCAGGACACTGCCGGCATGTCGCATGACTTTTGGCAAGCGCTTCAGGGCTGGCAAAACTTGGGCCTTGCAGGCCTGGGTAGTCTAGCCGAGAACAGTGTTAGATGGGCAGCTTTTGAGGACCAAGACCAAGCAGAGTGGGTCAAGGGGATCAAAGAAGCCAGTTTGGGGTCGGGTGTGAAAGCGAAGAGAATACAAGAATGGCAAATGGAGTGGGAGAAGTTTTGTCTATGGATCGTCACGGAGTTTGGAGATGAATTTGATCCAGAAGACACAGAGGTGGAGGTCGAGAAAGACGTTTAGATCGCCACCTACATCTGAAGAAGAACATAGAGAGGACGGGATAACTTATGATGTTACATCTTTGGCAGTGCTCAACGCCTGCAGCCGTCGAATGGATGGACAAATGGCTCGGGGGCATCATGTTCAACACTGAGGAAGAAACTAGCCTTCAATTCAGACTACAACCACTTGAAACAGATGACACAACTCTCCTAAGCCCTACTGCAGCCACGATCACTCGGCGCGAAATATGCAGCTGATGTCGCATCGTACCATAGCAGTGGGATGTAAAAGCGACGCAACCCAATTCGTTTCCATTCCATTGGAGTCTATGGAGTAGTTAGCATCATGTCGGTGAAGAAGTACAGCAAGCATGACTGTGAAACAATACAACACCCTTTGGGGATCCTGGAGGTTCCTAGCCAGAACGGGTCACTTGATCAGCGTCGAATCACATCTGCCATCAATGCAGCCTTAAGCGCCCATGTAACCCCAGCATTGTGCCCCGGGTATCTTCATGGGGGCCAGCCCTGACTGCATTTAACCGATTTCGATCATATCACATCACTCTGCAAAAATGTAGAGAAGACAAGCTAACCGAGTTAATCGCTACCTGGCAGGTTCCGAGCGCGAGCTCAACCATCTTGTTCAACACCGATCCCAAGCTAAAGAAGGAGAAGAATAGTCCCCTTTGCCCCCGTAGGGGCGACAAAGCAGAAGTACAGCCGCCGGCAAACCCCAATTCGAGCGCTATTGCGCAACTTAAACCCACTCGCACGATGAAGACGCTTACGCTGAGTATACATTTGCCAGCCATTGGCGGAACGACACCGGGTGAACATCTTCTACAGACGAGTTAGAACGAATGGCGTCGTTTAGCGATGCTGTACCGAATTCGTATCGTCCATTGACCGTGGCGAGGAGGCGCTGGTATGTTAAGACTGTTTCAGTGGCTCCCTGCTGGGTGTAGTAGTCAATCCAAGGCTCCAAGTCTCTGAATTGCCTGTATTGGATTTCGAATGGAGCTATACCCAGTTAGCGTCTGTCTGTTTAATGTAGTTTGCATTTGCTTACTCTGCAGATATTTCCCACAGGTGCCCACGATATCTCGTAGCGACATCCGATCGCCGCGCATGGTCAACTCGCGAGGCCATGTCCCGGGACCGAGCTCGATCGCGGCGACGATGAACTGGACAACGTCATAGACCGAGGTCATGCATATACGTACCGTGTGGCCTCCGGAGTCCTTTTCGACAATCTCGGCCGATGCGTGGTTGAGATTGAGGAGGTAGGACCCTGCCTCGGCCAGATCAGCGCTGTTTCCGATGCCCAGACTGCCGAGGCCTTGCGGGTGGAATCTTTCCATGAAAATTCCACACGAAAAGACGGTATAGGACATTTGTGTGGACTGGGACAGTTTCCGCAGCAGAGACCTCGCTCGTGATGAATAGGTCGCCGCGTCTAGGGGATCGTTGCGAGGTCGCTTGGAGACGCTTCCCTCGAATTCGGACGGCACGAACATCTGAACGCCACTAGTTGCCGCCGCGTTGATCAGGTTCAGCTGCTCCCTTCCCCCCACAACGGATATTACAAGGTTGATCCCTTGAAGCGCAAAAGCTAGGCTCTCCGTGTCGCTGTAGTCGACTTGCAAGACTTGGATGCCGAGTGACCCATATTCGGGCCGTGCCTAGTTCAGGTTAGTGATCCTTCAGTCCATGGCTATCGAGTTTACTCACGTATCTTGATAGAACAACAATATTGTGAGCACTTGGAGCTTCAGACAGGGCCTTGGCTATCAGATAGCCGAGACCGGCACCACCAGCTACAGCGATACGCATTATGGGTCTTTGAGGTCGAGGGAGAGGGATAGGAGTGTGACTGATGCCTCGTCAGGCCGCGGAATCCATCATC
The DNA here is from genome assembly GCA_014621425.1 of Cylindrodendrum hubeiense. Taxonomy (NCBI): domain Eukaryota; kingdom Fungi; phylum Ascomycota; class Sordariomycetes; order Hypocreales; family Nectriaceae; genus Cylindrodendrum; species Cylindrodendrum hubeiense. The sequence goes on along the minus strand of JAANBB010000087.1, from coordinate 43,156 downwards.
TAAATAGCAGCCAGCTAAGATACTAGCTACCTAATGTTGCACCTCCCGAATGTAACGACCAAAGAGCCGCAACCTGAGCCAGCGAATCGACTCGCGAAGCTGAGGTCTTGTGTCCGAATGAACAGAGCGCTCACACGCCCCCTCTCTGCAACCGGATATGACTCAAGGGAGACAGAGACAGAAGCAAGAAGAGTCTGCCACAGGCAGAAACCGCGATGGCGGACCAGTAGTCATCCTTGTCTTGGCCAAGAGCCATACAAGTACATCATGTATCTTTCGTGAAGTCAACATGTGGATACTGTACGGCCCCCAACTTTCAACGGCGGCGGGAACCGCAACATGAGCGGGGCCATCTCGGCCGATTCAGGTTCGTCTGAACCACTCTCTGTTGTTCGAATGTGGTGTGGTGTGGTGCTTGAGTGTTGGGCCGTAGTCACCGGTTTGTGCTTGTCGAATAGGAGGAGTCATGATACTACAACAACCACCACAGACTAGCAACGTTGTAAATTCCACAGCAGGTAGCAAACATGCCTTGGAAATCCTGGTAGACGACAAACGCGGCCTATGACGATGGGGGTACCGGGAAGCGCCGAGATGTGTTTTCACAAAGAGCGTAGCTTCACTTCTTTCACATGTGTACCTGAATCACCACACCACTACGCTCATCGGTTATGAGGGATGCAACTCCCGTCATGAGGTCTTAGCAACTCAGCACCACCGGGGTGTATCCAGTTCAGCCGTTCAGGGAATCAAACCCGCATGGAATCAGCCAGTAGTGTCGGTCGGGGTGCGGGTCAAGCCAAGCCATGCAAGCGATTCCGGGTCGACTTGGGGTTATCACGGTTGGCTTATCACGGTTGACATACTCCCGCTTTGCGCGAGGTACTTGATTGACAGAGCCTGGGTTACTAGGCTATCCGGACCAGAGGTCACGAACGTGAACCAGCCACCGTAACGGGGCGCGTGGGACCAGGCCTTGAAGCCTGGCGTCGAACGAGGGTTACAATATAGTTCTTGGCCATGTCTGTGTCAGGTGGGAGACACGCGTAGAGCAGCCCGCAAGCCGGGTGCTCGGTGTCTAACAGCGACGACTTTTCATGGCGGCAGAACGCATGACTGACTGCGGTGCATGCGTCGTCTACCTGAACGACCGGAATCTGTGACGGCAGATTGGATCGAGTCCGAGATGGGAAGCAGGTGGTTTCACTTCTCCATCTTTGGCTGACTGCGAGCCCTGACATTGGCGTCCACCACATGCAACGTCCAGGCTACACCGGCACTATTCAGGCAGTGACCCTGGAGCCTGGAGGTCTGCGTCAGACTGGGACAAGTCTCTGGTCCACTGGGCAACGAAGACGTCGACGTTGGAGGCTCAAAGGAGGTTGGGAGGGGCAGATGTCTCGGCCCCGGTCCATCGCTGGCCGAGCTAATGCAGCAACCCTGTCATCCTCGTAGGGCTGGACAGGGCCGGGGGGGGCTTCGTCCAGTGGCGAACCCCTGTTATCGGGCGCTGTCAGTGGAGGGAAGCTTGTTAATGCTGGGTCCGTCGGGCGATTGTCTTGAGTTTGGTCGCCGTAGGTCGCCCGGCATCTAGATGACGCTTCCTGGATGCCTTGTTGCCTTGGTGCTTGCATGCGTGTACGCCGTCCCTTCAGCCCGCGGCAGCAAATTCTTCAATTTGTGGGCCGAGGTACAGATTACAATCGTGGGAAGCAGTGCATTCTGGCATAAAGATGGCGGAATGGAAGCGTGGTGGGAGTTGGCAGCGGAACTGGAGTCCCGAGTCTTGGCCGACCCAGCGTCAAGTCGCAACGCCTACCAGCAAGCCACGAGCAGATCTCAACATCGCCGAAGCAATTCTGAAAGGCAATCGTTTAGGCTGCAGCTAGAAGAGGCATTTACCACAACATAGCCCCAATTCGCCATTCCTAAGTTTATCAAGCAGTCGGCCAGTCACAATTTCCCATGGTGATCAACGCTGGGCAACGCCCGGCCAATTTCACAGCTACGCAACCAGCCAGCGCAGCAGCAGACGCCTTCCTTGATTTGATTCCTCCGTGACCCCGAAATCCGTGTGTCATTCGCCTCGACAGTGGCAGGTTGAAATGAGGCGTGTTTCGTTTTCAAAGCCACCGGATTTGCTTCGGATGGCTTTGCGCAAAGGAACTCGAGCGACAACCGTCCCTCGGCAGACAAGGATATACGACAACACCTTCTCAAACAGTTGATGCAAATTGTATGGCCGAATGACACTTGGCGCCCCGAGCCAGAAGACTTCGAACCTGGTCTATTCCTAGTCCTGGTTATTTTTATCCCCGAGATTGCTTCATTTCATAGCCAACCACGCACGCTGAGAGGTCCCTTGAACCCCTAAATAACCGCGGTTGAGATTCCGGTGATGCAACCACCTCTGGAAACTCTTCGGGGACCAGCAGAGATAGCCGCGATTGGCCATAAAGAAATGCGACATCTTCACATGCGGTCAAGGAGTATCCAATCGGATATTGCGAAAGGCTAAAGACTGAATACCGAGACCGATTGGCTGCTAATGCCAAGATATTTTGCACTTTGATGAGATTCGCAATACAGTTCTGCACAAATGGCGCAAGTATCGGATCACAAGAAGCTCTCACCTGATGAGTAAACAAATATGAAACAATGATACCTCGCCCACGTGAATACTCAGTTAGTATGAGGTCAAGTACGGCAGTTTCAGGTACACTTTCGTTTCAGGGTGACACTGTCTCTTCCACACACCACAATGTCTCTCCCGCAACTCTCCCGGTGTCCCCGGCCTACTCCCCCGTCTTTGCAACATCAGTCAACTCTGGACCACAGAGTTTGGGAAATCAACCTCTGACTCAGCCTTACTACAATCTCGGCCAACTCGTTGACACTGGAGGCATTCTCCCATGGGCAGATGGCATTAGCCAATCCGCGTGTAAGCCTAGGTCATAGTGAGGCTCTGCGATGATCAACAGCATGCTTCAACCAGTTAAGAGCCGTGAGTGATTTATCATTTCGAAATTGCCTGCCTGATCCAACCCTGCACGTCAGACGCATAACCATGGTCGGTGAACATCTTTGGGAAGGCCTGCTGCCCAGGTCCACGGAATAGTTCCGGTTTCTTGGGCAGATGGTTGTCACGTTGTATTCTGGAATCAATTTCTTCGCGCAGCTTGCCTACTTTCCCAAACCCCGGGAACCCCGTAGCCCAATCAGCTTATGGTTATGCCTGCAGTGCTGCTTCTTCCCTTGCAGCACCGCTACCCTTGCGCCATGCTTCCGTCGGATTCATCTGATGCCTTGCCACACTCTTGGTTCCCAACACCCCCCATCCACCACCCCCCGGAGTACATACAATGATCCTGTCACCTGCCTTCATTGCAGCGCTATTCTTGGCCCCGAGATTAATGTGGCGCTCCTCATACTCCATCTCCCCTCCATCATCCTCGTTGTGGAATCGCCTCAGGGACGACTCCCAGTTGGTCTTTTCCACCTTCCTCACCCAGAGGTTAAGGCCACATTCTCCATCCTCGCCTCCTTCAAGTCCGTAGGGGTGGTAGACACGTCTTTCGCTGAGAATAGACACTTGGAGTGGTATACGAAACTCAATGTCACGGATGACCCCGTCACCCCCACGGTGCTGACCCAGGCCTCCGGAGTTTGGGCGGATGGAGAACTCTCTAAGAATGACCGGATAACGCCGCTCGAAGATCTCGGAGTCAGTGATTCGAGTGTTTGTCATGTGCACATGAACGCCACTGGTTCCCTCCCAGTTGTAGCCTGCGCCACTACCTCCTGCAATCGTTTCGTAGTATCCAAAGCCCTTGACAGCTTGCTTGCCACTCTCATTTCCTCCAAACCCAAATGTGAGATTGTTGCAGCAGCCTTGACTAGCCGCACATGCTTGGAACGCCTTCAGGATGACATCTGTGATACGTTGGCTGGTGAGCACATTGCCTCCAACCACGGCTGCACCAGGGGAGGGAGAGAGGATTGATTTGGGTGGGATCTTGACGTGGATTGGTCGTAGACATCCCTGGTTCAGGGGTATATCTTCGGAAATAAGACACCGCAAACAGTAAATGATTGCGCTGTACGTGATGGCTTGTGGCGCATTGATGTTGCCATAGACCTCGGGACCGGTTCCCTCAAAGTCAAACTCGGCTTCTCCCAGCTCGGGATCAATTTTGACCTTAAGACGAATCGGAGATCCATCATCCATGTGATCAATCGCGGACAAGTCCTTGCCCTCGAATCGTTTGTAAACTTGCTTGAGAAGTCGTCGAACACATTGCTCGGCATTCTTCTGGATGCTGACCATGTAGAATTGAACCGTCTCCTGGCCATATTCTTCAATCAGAGTCTCGATGAGTGAGATTCCCTTTTGGTTAGCCGAGACCTGAGCTCTCAGATCATTTATGTTGTCTGCTAGGGTGCGAGTGCCGCTGCATCCTGGGTACTGCGCTGGTTCGTCGTAGAATAGCTCGACCACTCTCTTCTCGTTGAACTTCCCTTGACTGACCAGCTTCTCACTCATGATAGATGCACCCTCCTGGAACAACTCCCGGGAATGTGGCGGCATACTACCTGCGCTGATGCCGCCAATGTCTGCATGGTGTGCTCTTGAAGCAGCATAGAAGAGGATGTTTTCCCCTTTTTCATCAAATGCCGGCATCAGCAACGTCACATCTGGCAAGTGAGTACCACCATACGAGGGATGGTTGGAAATAATGACGTCTCCCTTCTCCAGCTTTCCCTTCCATATCTCAGCCTGTCGACGAACACAAGTAGACATTGACCCTAGATGAACAGGGAGATGAGGAGCGTTGGCCACGAGTCCGCCCGTGGCGTCAAAAATGGCACAAGAAAAGTCGAGCCGTTCCTTCACGTTGGTGCTAACACTTGTCTTTTGCAGCGCTCGTCCCATTTGTTCGGCAATGGCCATAAATCGATGACCAAAAATGCTGAGCATAATTGGATCGACTTCTCGGTCAGACTTGTTATACGACCTAAAACTGTTAGGATGTGGGGGTAAATCGAGGTCTAGAGTACTCACTCGTCTTTGGTGCTGGTCTTTTCGAGATCGATGACCACATGTGTCTTTAAAATGACTGCATTTGCCTTTGGCGTGATGACAATTGTTTGTGTTTCGTCCGCGAGAATGGTTGGCCCCTGGATAGTGTCCCCAATGTTGAGGTCCTCGAGCTTGTAAATGGGAGTCTCCTTTCTTCCACCCTCAAAGTATACTGGCTGGGTGCCGTGCTGTTTCTTCTCAGACACTCCCTGTCGCTTGATTACCTTTAGTTGCTGATCTACCGTCTCCTCATCGTGGCGGAAACTCTTTCCAATGCCACGAATGCGGACATCGTCGATGATAATGTCTCGATCATCCAACGTAAAACCAAACTCGTACCGATGTTGCTTCACAAAGGCGCTTCCAAAATCCCATTCGTTGCCTCCAAAGTCTGCTTTAGCCTCTTCCTGGCTGGGCTTGATGATCATGAGAGCCGACTCGGTACCGCGGTATCTCATGTTGAGGTACTCTTCGAATACGATTTCACCTTCTTGGAATCCCTGATCCTCTAAAGAAGCTCGTGATCTATCCTTGAGCTTTTGCATCTTTTCTTGAAGCTCTCTGACCACTTTGACATCATCTTTCCAGGCCTTGGACTCGGGTTCTTGTCGCTCGTCGACAACATCTGCAAGAGCCATGCCATATGCAGACAGGACTGAAGAGTATCTGTGAACGAGAATCTGATGGATGCCCAAAGAGCCGGCAATGGCCACAGCGTGCTGGCCGCCAGCCCCTCCAAATGTCGCCAGCCGATGCTTTGAGGTGTCGTGTCCCTTTGCCTCCGTTATCGATCGGATCGGTCTCGTCATTGTTTCGTTGGCGACCGTTAAGAATCCATACGCAACCTCGTCTGCTGTCAAATTCTTGCCTGTTTCTTGGTTGACTTGGTCTGCCAGAACTTGCAACACCTTTCTGCTAGCCTCCACATCCAACCCCTCATCTTCTTTTTTCCCGAATATCTTGGGGAAGAATTCAGGGAGTACGCGACCGAGGAATAGATTTGCATCAGTGACAGTTGCCGGCCCGCCCTTACGATAACATGCGGGTCCTGGGTGTGCCCCGGCTGATTCGGGCCCAACAACAAAGAGGCCGTTTTTAAAGAACAGTCGCGAGCCTCCACCTGCGGCAACAGTATTTATATCCAGCTGAGGAGACTGAATCGTTACACCGGCTGTAGTGGTTTCAAAGACGTGCTCGTATCGTCCATCACCATATCTCGAGACATCCGTGCTAGTGCCACCCTGGAAAGGTTAGAAGGTGTCACAAAAGTTATGTTTACTCTTACCATGTCAAATCCAATGACTGGGGTTTTAGTATCTTCATCGTAAGATGTCATCGCGTACCCAACGACTCCTCCAGCAGGACCAGATAGAATTGCCTTCAACCCAGTGAACTTTTCCACATCAACAAGCCCTCCATCACTCTGCATAAATTCACACCTAGCACCTCTTGCACCTTTTTCTTCCTTGACGCTTCGGGTCCCTAGGCCGCCTTCAAACCCGGCCTGAAACCCGTCAATGTACTTTCGGATGGCTGGTGTTAGATATGCATCAGCGCAAACCGAAGTTGCCCGTGAAACGAGTTTGATCATAGGCATTAGCTCATGACTCAATGAGATGTGGTTGAATCCAATCTCTTTTGCGATCCTTCCAATCAACGCTTCGTGGTCAGGAAAGGTGTAGCCATGCATGAGACAAACTGCGATGCTTCGGATCCCAGTCTCATACACTTCCTTCAACTTTGTTCGAATATCTTCTTCTTCGGCTCTTCTCAAGATCCGCACGGTTTCCCCAGACATCCCCCGGACAAGATCTTTTCCGTATGCTTCTTTGGTTCCGACTTGAGCCTCAGCCTCAGTGACTGTCCTCTCAGGGTCTTCGGCGTAGTCTTCAAGAGTGACCCGTTCGTCAATCTCAATTACTTTTTCGTAAAGAACATCTGGTTTTCTGATGGCGAGGTCAAAGATCTTAGGTCGCGACTGATTCCCAATTGTCAAGCAATCCTTGAAGCCTCTTGTCACCACCATGGCGATTTTCTCGCCCTTTCGCTCGAGTAAAGCATTGGTGGCGACTGTGGTTCCCATGCGGATTGAGTCGATTTGCGAAGTATTCAGAGCCTCACCTCGAGGAATATCTCGGCCGAGGAAATGGCTCATGATGCGTCTAATTCCTTCAAGAGGGGCATCCTTGTAATTGGCCGGGTCCTCTGAGAGGAGCTTGATGATGATTTCCTCGCCATTGCTCTCTCCGACACAATCGGTAAAGGTGCCGCCACGGTCAATTGCGATCCGAATTCCGCGTTGTTTGGAAGTCGTAGCCATGGTCAATTGATGGCGATGATCACAGAGGTGATTGATAAGATAGTTTGTGAGAAGCGGAAGATGTAAGGGTCGTTCAAGCTGTCGCTGGCTATCTTGAGATATATTAGTAGATATACCTGTAATATGCAGTGCAGTGGGCCACAGTGATGCGATTACAAATGCTCTTAGAATACAGGTATACTGATAAGGTCGGAGAGGGAGCTTGATGTCATCTGCAGCAATTACCCCACGTTCCCGTTTCGGCGATACTGCTGAGCCGGCACAACCTAAATAGGTGGCATTGACATCATATACTAAAGCCATCATGTAAAGTATTTTCGAGGTGAGTAAATGATGATTATTTGATGAGGTGTGAAGAGACGGTGTTGGGCAAGAGAAGAGTCGGCTTCTCTGAGATGGAGGTCTTCTATCAACTGATTCGAGGACGTCCAGAGATCGGAGAGAATTCCGGTCGTGGATATCCCGAGGATGTGAAATGAGTGAATTGATTGTTGCTTTGATGTCGTGGAGATTAGTGTTGGGTATGGGAGTCCGTAAGGATCTAACATGTGCATTATAATATCATCGTAATCGTACCAACTAGGTGCCTCAGGTTCTTAGCAAAATACATGTAACAATAGAACCAATACCTCTTAATCTTATAGGTAATGTATCTAAATATGATTATAGTATCGTAAAAGTCCAGTTCAATAATGCATGATTGAAAGCTGATGCACCGGTCAGCTTCATCAGCTTCTCACCCTCCAGGGCCAGTCCCAGTCCCAAACACGGTCCGGGTCTGCTTGTAATCGGAAAGATACCACTCAACGAATTGGATCATTTTGCCAAGGTCTTCCCATTGGCAGGCTGGGAGTTGATGACCCGGGCCCGTTTCCTCATAAGAGTGATGATAATCCTCCAGTCACCACAGCCTCTACCTCAGAGTATGACCCAGGCGGTATTGTGTTGCACAATCAATCATACCGTCGCAGCTACAAGCAATAAATTTCATAATATTTTAGCTGACCAATGTTTGCAGTATTGTAGAGTTATATTGACAATCATGAATGCCAAGGTTTGCTGGTGTATTCGCTCCAATGACACAAGCACTCCGACTTATCCATATCCAGGCCTTCCATCTGAGCAGCTTGTGCTGCGGGACTCCGTTATATATTTCTATTACACACCGGCTCATTGCTCTTATTTGCGATCATTTGCAGCTGTTCCGTGTGTTGCGAACATGTTGCTTCAGTCCAGTTAACCCCCTTGCATGGCGAATCTAGTACCCGTCCCAATATTATAATTGCATTCGAGAAAACTTAACCAGGGGGTTATTGTTTCGTTTGTTCCAACCAAGTGGGGGTTTCATTAACAACTCTTTTTTACATTTGTGATAATGGGTCGGTTTAATTACATTTGATTGTCCGCATAGCCAGCCTTATTGTCTTGATACCCTGAAACTACCACTAAATCACTGCGCCCTCTGCATCTCAACTAGTTTGTTATACACCCCTAAACTTAGTGCTATTGGTTAACTATTGAGCTTTGAAGATTTTAAAATCTTAGAATTTGCCATGCTTTTATGCTTCTCTGCTCCAATCCTCTCTTGTCAGGACTACCCGAACTAGCCAGAGAAGGCTGGATTCTATATTAGGCTTTATAGCTGGCTTTTAGGATCAAGTTTCAGTTCCCAAATGTATAATTCCTCAGGATACCTCGGCGAGACCACCAACTTCCAACCCGAGAGGCAATGCGTACGTCATATCTGGAAGCCAAGTCAAAGCCAAACCACTATCAAGCATTCAGTCTAAGTCAATTAAGTGACCTAAACCAAGCTAAACAGACAAAAATTTTGACTGAGCAGGCGATTTAGGCCCAATGGAACCTAAATATAGAGGTGGGGAAGATTTCTTAGTAGTAGCTAGGGATAATGGGATTCACGAGAGTGGTTTGTTCTGACAGATGGTCTTTCATGCATGCTGGATCATATCCAGGCTCCATTTAGCCATTTTAATTTAATATATCGGCATTTAAATAGGTCATCATGTGACTTTCGATTAGAATTGATCCATGCCCGTTGATATGGGCGCAAGGGCGAAGCTTCAATTCCCAACTTTGCTGGTCCTTCCCTGTTATTGACTGGTTCCCGACGGAGCTAGAAATAAACAAATGCCACTGGTCAATAAAATTCGTCCCCAACCCATACGAACAACTGGTTTTCTGGGAGAGGCAGGCAGGTTGGAGTATAGAAGGAGGACGAAACGGGGTCCCTTTGTCGACGGCTGACAGCTGGAAACTTCAGTCTCCACTCCCACACAACACCCAAGGTGTAGCAAGGGATGGCGCCGGAGTATTCGTAGATAAATCCAAAACTCCATGTTTCTTACTCCCCAGTTAAGGTGGAGATCAACCACTCCAAGCTCTTTCTAATTTTCTACACAGGGCATGATACCATGATGGGCGAGGTCACTGATGCCAGTAGAAATGATTAACCCTTTTGGATTGAGAAATAAGTTTTTATTGAGGCCTGCCATTTTCGCTGCTTTAAAGTTCAATCCTGGGCCGTTAGAACACTGTACTCATAAACACCGAGAATGGCCCATGGCCACGTGCATGCTACAGATCAGAAAGGCTGAAAATGCGCATTCTTGGCAGCAACCTTGGCAACTAAAATCCATTTTCAGTACAGAGCAGTGTTAGAGAATTACAGAAGGGGGGGTATTGAAAATTAGAAGAGAAAAAGTCGAGCGAAGCTGCTCTTAGGCAGGCAAAGTCACTCGCAGCTGGCAGTCGCTTCAGTATCCTGCGCGCAGCTACTGCACGGGACGGACATCCGGGCACCCATCACAGAGTTCTTCACCAGGCACCTCCCAGCCACCTCAGTTAACGCCAGGCCAGCGTACCTAGAGGTTCGGCCATCGCCGGATTCTCCTGCTCACCACCAAGAAGCGGCCGCGGCGGAATAATCACCGGCAGTAGTATTCCCAGGGCTCTAAGTCCGCCCTCGCCCGAAAGGCGCTTGCCATTTTCACAAAGTCAATGGCAATTCCCAATTCCTCGAGTGGCTGTTCACAAAGGCAATACTCTAGGACCGAGTGATCCCGAATATTAGGGCACACATACAAACAAGTCGAGCTGCCGAGAAGGCAGTAATTCGGTGTTGGTTTCGGATCGTCAAGACTACACAAACCGTCACAATGTGATCAAACCTACTCAATATTGGAACACTAAAGAAGATTTTTTGCTCATTTTTATCAATGAATCCCATACCTTCACTGCATCCAATTCAGCCAGACGAGATCGGCGGTGGTTGATTCCGATTTAAACGAGGGCGAAGAAGAGTTATTTTGAGTTCACATACCGCCGCTCGTTCATCGACTTCCACGCCTTGGCCGGACAACCAAGCACAAATCGGCAATAACAGATAATTCTGAGCAGGACTGCTTGGAATTTGCAAAACAGTCATCTAGCATAGTTCGTGAATGGTGGTATATGAGTGTAAATTTAGAGACAGAACCACACTCAACCCGTGGCGCGCCACCAGTCCAGCCCGCGATCGCATCGCCCACAACCTGGATTCAAAATCGAATTCCCCCGCCGCAACAGCCGCAGTAATCATTAGACGCAACCTCGTAGTAGTTTGGCACCTACCCAGCCCATAAATAGCCCATATGCGCACGAAAACCATCTGCTGCGGGCGTGCCACCAAAAGTCTTCCTACGAGCGGGTTGATTCCAATATAAATTCAAATTTCGTTGCGTCATTCAACAATCAGCATTCAGCGGTTATAGTATAGGGGTCAGTACTCCAGTTTGTGGGTTAGCAGATCTACAATTCACTGGCGACGCAAGTTCGAGTCTTGCTAACCGCATTGCAATTAATTTTTTGCCCTTTATTTTGATTGATAGAATGGGCCCTGAGGGGCTGTGGTGTGGGGTCGTGGGGCGGCCAGTAAGCGTAATTGGTAGAGCTGCGGCCTTGTGCTTATTCTTTTGCCATGTTTAACCGAAACCTGATGCGGGATTGCAGCGCATCGTCACTTGTCTCGATGGTGCGTCGGTTGGACTCACTTTTGGATACACGTGTATGTCTTGGTCAGCGCCTGGGTTTGTGGATAGGAGCTGCCCTACTCCATAGTATATATATAGCACAGGCTCAGGGGCGGTGCTCAGGCAAAAGACTTGAGCTTGTCTGACTGAGTCAGTGGCGGGTGGGTTTGCTGGTGGAGGTGTTGGGTCAGCTGGGGAGATTGAGCGATGACACCGCAATAGGGGGCTTGGCCGAAGTTCAAGGCCGATAGACAGGTTCACCGCTGGGTGGGGGATCGAGATAGCCAGATTTTGCCCAGTTGGCATGAATCAATATCCGGGTGTCATCTACAGGAGGCATGGTGACATGCACGCTACGCTGAATGGCGGGCCCGCAACACCTAGATTGCAGGACCCGCGGAGTACGACGAACACCAAGCAATGCCCAAGCAATGCCACGAGGCTGCTGGACATGTTTCGGCATCGCAGTTCGCGGGTCATGGCTATAGTGATGCACGCTTCTCATGGTAACCGGAGGTCCGGATGCGGGAATACCGGAGTGGTCGTCGGAGGTGGTTGAAATATTGCCGGTGACTCCGGTGGTAGGTGCGATAAGCCGCCGACGGTGAGTAACGATGTAATAGTAAGCCAACCCGTCAATAAATGTCAGAGATCTACGGGCATATGGCTCGTTTAAGAAGTATGCACAATTATTCGAGGCCCGCAGTCATCCCACCCAATGTTGGGCAGAGACCGCCTTGGCAAACAGCTCATGATGCGAGATCATGACAGCCGTGGTGGGCGGCACGCTTCTCAGGCCTCGAGTGGTGTTATCGACTGACCTGGTGAGTGAGCTTCCGCAATGTCCCGCCGTTGACGAGTGGACTCATGGTTCTGGCGTCATTGTTTCGCAGGCAAATACCCCCACCTACGCCCTCTTACCATGAGTGCATGCCGTCGCTTCGGTTACTCATGAGCAAACGCAACGGAAACCGGCCGTCGATGGCGCCGCCCGTTGCATGTAGGCGCCTGAGTCGCGGTGCTGGCGCTGGGCGCTGGGAGGGGTGGGATGCCCGCGGCATCGAGGCGCATCCAGGCTGGGCTGGGCTGGCCCTGGCTTACCCCGAGCTGTGAGCACCCCGTGGCACAGCAAAGTCAGGGTGTCGGGGTTGCGTTGTCTGGGTCGTCTGGGTTGTCTGGGTTGTCTGGGTCGTCTGGAGACAGGCTGGGTTGTGTTGTCTGGGTCTGGGCGTCTGGAGACAGGCTGGGATCGATTGGCTGCAGAGAGATGCAGCATGCCGAGCGCACAGCACGAACCGGCTTGTTGGGGGCGATCCCAGCGCATGGGAGCCCCGTCGCCCGTCAATCGACCACGGCGACATGGGAATCCCGGGAACCGCCAGGCTCGGCGGCACGGCCAGCAGCAAGCAGCACGCACCCAAGCAAGCACCCCAAGCACCAAATACGTCCAAGCACACCCGATCCAGGCGGCAGCACTAGTCCGGAGCAGTCAAGGCGAGCGGCCAGCGGGCCAGCCAGGCAGGGAACCGTCGACGTGGACGACGGCGTGCCGCCTTGCTCCCACGAACAGAACAGCGCCAGTCGCGCCAGATACGTCGGCCGGGTCCCTGAAGCGGCCATCATGGTCCCTGCTGGGCAGCTGCACTGCACACTGCACTGCACACTGCACCCTGCGCGATAAGAGCCCGAGGCCCCTAGACCTGCGCGTCTGCAACCCAAGACCCCAGAGCCGACCCAAGACCTACTGTGAGTCTGTGACATACATACTGTATACTTCGTACATACCTGTCCGTGATGCTCGTCTCACTCGCATAATATCGCCTCGTGTCCGTGTCCCAGCTTTGACAGGCGCCTCGGGCTGCCCGCCCTCTGATCGGCAAGAGTCAACCCTACGGCGTCGCCTCGACCGCTTTCGGAGCCTCGCGGCCTTCGCTTCCCCCATGGAGCCCCCCGGGTCCGGACAGACCATTCCAGTCGAGGCACTTCGGCGGGTAAAAGTGGCCCGCCCCGGGGTCGCCTGGGACGCCTGGGACGCCTGGGGGGCGTGTTTGCCACGGGCTTCTGCTCCGGCGAAACCCAGGCGTCGCAGGCGTCGCAGGCGTCACAGGCGGCCAGCGACCAGGCGGAGAGCGGAGAGCGGAGGGCATGAGGGAGGGGGGAGATTGGGTCAATTTGGCGCCGCCCTGCCTGGCCTGGCCCGGAGGCTGGGCCTGGTCATGCTGGTCCCGTGTTATGTGATAGTCCCGAACAGTCTACAGAGTACCCATGGAGGCTTGGACACCTCTGCGAGCTGGGCTGTCTGGGCGTCTGGGCTGTCCAGGCTGTCTGGGAGGCGAACCGACCGGGTCTTGTTCAGGTCTCCACCCAGCATGATTCATTCATCAGCCTCCTCGTCTCCTTATAAAGCAATCACGTCCCCGTCTTCGCCTTGCCGCTGGCGCTCTCTCGGTCAGTTCTATCATATTGAATCTTGGTCCTTTGCCTTCCCACGGATTTCCGAGCCTCATTGCTTGCATCGCCACAAACCTCGGTCCATCTTCCATCGCTCTCGACGATCTGTTACCTGCCTCTACACCTGCCTCTACATCTCACCGTCTCAACCTCATCACCCCATCAATCTCTCCACCCACCAACTACAACCATGCCTCCCAAGCGAATCCGTTGCACCGCCAGCCAGTGCCGTGAGCCCGCCCAGCGAATCGTTGGAGACTGCACCTTCTGCCAAGGCCATTTCTGCGGCAAGCACCGTCTTCTAGAGGACCACAAATGCACCGGACTCGAGGACGTGAGTGACATCAACCCCCCCAAACTCACTTCATCAACAGTTCGCTAACCTACCCATCAGTGCAAGAAACAGTCCCACGAGCGAAACGCGGCGCAGCTCGAGTCCGAGCGCACTCAGGTTATCCGCGGCGTATGACGAGTGCGCGAAACCCGACAAGCCGGAGTTCGGCGTCGCTCCATGGCCAAAGGGAACCTTGACGACCACGACGTAATGACGAGACATGGGGGCAGGGATCTACCGGAGCTGCGAGGCGTTTTTGTCGCCATTTGTATTCTATTCAGCAGTGGGTGTTTTGCGTCGGCGTACTGGGCATTCTTTGGCAATCACCCGATTCGGGTCTGAATTGATTATTTAACACACAACCAGGCGTTGCAGGCTCGCCGTTGCGGTGACGGACAGGCTTCCCGGTGAACAGTGAATGAACTCATGACAAGGCATCGACCCGATTACGTGTTCTGGGACCCGTTTCCAGCGACCCTCCTGGACCCCGTCTTATCTCCGATATCGTATCGGGCGCCATGATCTCGTGAGCCGCCGCTCAATTGACGACACACGTCTCATGACTACAATAGCGCCCTCTTGGCTGCGCTCTGCACCGCGCTGGAACGGGAATACGACGCAACGCTGAGTAGGGAGTAGGGTGTCAACAGGTATTCATGCATTTAAAGGCGCCATCCCGGGGTCAACAGCACTGTTGCGCTCGCTACGTGGTCTGCCGCCCAGCCACTGGATTCCGCTGAGCTAGTGCCGCCGGCAGCGCCGTGGGATGCCCGGCAGCGCCTGCAACTGACGGGTCAACATTTATCACTCCTCGTGCTTGACCACGGCGTCTTGTGTAACCTCCAGCTTGACCTCACGCTTGACCGCCGTGCCATCGTCACCCTCATCCTCGCTCTCAACCTTCTCCGCCTTGATCCTCCGTCCCTCAGAGACCTTTTTCCGGTCCGCCGCCTTGCAGAGCCCCTCGAACCCTAGCTCGCACTCACCGCACTTTCGCCCAACAGGGAGGCAGACGGCCTGTCCAAGCCCGACCAGCAAGGAATTGATTTCTCGCCATCGGTCGTGCGGCAACCAGGACTGGAGTGCATGCCGGGTTTCTTCGGGGTTCTTGGTTTTATTCCAACCCCAGAGATTTGTGATTCGGTGCACATGCACATCGACACCGATCCCCTCGGTGCGGTTCCATGCAACCGACATGCACAAGTATGCCATCTTGGGTCCAACGCCGGGCAGAGATGTCAGCCCTTCGATCGTGTCGGGAATATCGCCGTCCCATTCATCGCGAAGAATCTCGGCCGTTCGTTTAAGATACCTGTGTAAATCGTCAGTCACTGCCGGCTCCGAATCTTCCATCCACGTACTTTGTCTTGTTATTGTGAAATCCCACCGCCCATATAGTCTGGTTTAATAAGTTTGGCTCCACGGCAATCATATTGTTAATATTTAGTCCCACTGGTGCCCCGGGTGTGTACGCCGGTAGCTCGGTCTGAAGCTTCTTCATGACTACCGAAGTGACTGTGTCTTTTGTTTGGCTCGATAGCATCAATGCCACCAGTGAATGGTATCGTTGGTCCTTGGGGGAAGCATTTGGATCTGCCAGTCGTTCACATCCCATGGTGTCGACCGCTGCACCGTACGCAGCGCCCCCGGGCGCCCGCATCTTCCTCACGACATTGTACATGGCCTCCCAGTCGGACGGCGGCTCGATCGTAGTGTCTCCGGTCGATGGGTCGACAGCCTTTCGCGCGGGTTTGCGAGCTCGGCGTGGAGCTTTCGGCGGCGGCGATGGGATGGAGCTGAGGGAGTCTTCGGTGGGTTCGGGCTTGATGTGTTCGGACTTGAAGTGTTCGGACTTGATGCGTTCGGTCTTGATGTGTTCGGTCTTGACCTGTTTGGTCTTGATCTCGTTTGACGATAATGGCGCTTCTGATTTGATCGTATTGACTCGCCGTCGCTTTCGCACCGGAAGACTGACGACATCTTCAATGTCTCGAATCTCGGACTTGATCTCTTCTGTCGTCGCTGTCGCAAGAGCAAACCGTGCCAGGGACGATCGCGTCGTTCGCCTCGGCGGCGATACCGGCTCCGACATGCGGTCAAATACCTTTGCTGCGTCCCTGGAGACTCTGGAGCTCCGCATGATGCGACAATGGCCTGCAGGATGGCCGTCGAGGTTGAGTTGAGCCGCCTCCACGAGACGCGTCTTGCCTCTGGCTTTCTGCCGTGGCAGACCCGTCTCCCAAACGCCCCCACGGCTAGCCCGGCCGCTAGTGGGGGTACCCCGGATTATATGCACGTCCCAGGCCACCTCCATTTCTAAGCAGCCTCCAGGGGCGTCCAGATCCAAGGCCACCATTGGAATCGTCAAGAAGGAACACGGAGCTGTGTGAAGATAATGATTCAGAGCAGACAGTGATCTGGCAACTCAATTCATACCCTCAGATGAGTTTATTCGCTATATACACGATTCCTTGTTTATATAAAGTCCATCTGTGATTTCTGGTATAGGGTAGGTGAGTCTGATTGACTTTCGAGAGCCCAGCGAGTGACATCTTGCTGCTGAAATAAGATGGCTCCAATATAATACAATTATCGATCCTCCGTGACGTGATCCGTGGGTACCGTGGGTACACTTTTTAGGCGGGCTGCATCATTAGTTCCGGACTGGCCATCAGGGTTGTTGGAATGGTCGCACATATAGAAAGGTGCCCCAGTTACAGTTTTGGTTTTGATGGGGTCCTATCCCATTGATTATTGGACTTGGCACTTTTTTTACTATTTAATTTTTTAAGCCGACTTACAAAGTCCGCATATCAACAACCGCACGGATGCAGTCTCCCTGCTTCATGGTCTCGAAAGCGTTGTTCATCTCACCCAAAGTCTTGCGGTGAGTGATGAACTCGTCGACCTTGAGGGCTCCCCGCTTGTAGTCGGCGACGAGCTCGTTCAGCTGAGAGCGGCCCTTGACACCGCCAAAGGCGCAGCCCTTCCAGACACGGCCGGTGACAAGCTGGAAAGCTATCAAAAAAGTCAATATTGGTCACGAATACTCGAGAGCATGGAAAACTTACGTCGGGTGGAAATCTCCTGGCCAGCAGCAGCGACACCGATCACGATACTCTCACCCCAGCCCTTGTGGCAGGCCTCCAGAGCAGCGCGCATGACGTTTACGTTACCAGTGCAGTCGAAGGTGTAGTCGCAACCACCGTCAGTCATCTCGATAAGCTTGTCGACAATGGTCTGGTCCTTGAGCTCGGTAGGGTTGACGAAGTGAGTGGCACCAAACTTCCTGGCCCACTCCTCCTTGGCGGGGTTGACATCCACGACAATGATCTGACCAGCCTTGTTAATGACGGCACCCTGGACGACGGACAGACCGACGCAGCCGGCACCGAAGACGGCGATATTGGAGCCCTCCTCGACCTTGGCGGTGATGCGGGCAGCACCGTAACCGGTGGTGATACCGCAGCCGAGAAGGCAGGTGCGGTCAAAGGGAGCCTCCTGCTCGATGGTAACGAGAGAGATATCGGCGACGACAGTAAACTGAGAGAAAGTGGAGGTTCCCATGAAGTGGAGAAGATCCTTGCCCTTGCACCTGAATCGAGAGGTACCGTCGGGCATCAGACCCTTGCCTTGGGTGGCTCGAATCTTGCCGCACAGGTTGGTCTTGCCAGACTTGCAGAACTTGCACTCTCCGCACTCGGGGGTGCTGTAAGGGGAACCGTTAGCAAATGTGTCTCGATAGGCTGCGGGTGGAGCTCATACTAGAGAGCGACGACGTGGTCGCCAACCTTTACGTTGGTGACGCCCTCACCGATAGACTCGACGATGCCAGCACCCTCGTGACCCAGGACAATGGGGAAAGCACCCTCTGGGTCCTTGCCGGACAGAGTGTAGGCATCTGGACTGATGTCAGTATGGGACGCAGCCGAAACCGTAGACGGAACACGTACCAGTGTGGCAGACACCGGTGTAGTAAATCTCGATGCGGACCTCGTGGGCCCGGGGAGGGAGAACCTCGATATCCTCGATGCTCAGCTCCTTGCCGGCCTCCCAGGCGACGGCAGCCTTGCAAGTAATAGTCTGGACGGGTCGAGGGTCAGCAAAAGCGCAGCAAAAGCGTCCCGAAATCGCTATGAATCGGGCGGGGTAGGACACGAAGTCAATGGAGGGGTAATTTGGAGACGGAACGCACCTTTCCCACGGTAGAAGCCATTGTGTCGACAGAACTAGGGTGGAATCTGTGTGTAGATGGGACAAACTGAAGACGGGACTCAGTTGTTGACTAAATGGTCGAGGGACGCCAATTTCAATCAAGGTTGGATCGTTTATGTAGGGAGACTGGAGTCCGCAATGCCAGATTCCGATCCCCGAGCAACTCCGTGAAGCGCCTACCCCGCAAGCAATGCAGTTTGAAATCCGCACAACCATGTCAGCTGAGATAGGCAATGACACCCGATGACGCTCCATGGCTTTAGCCCATTGGAGGACAGCCACACCCTTTTACTGGATCGACACGAACGGGCGTCGCGGCGAGGTTGGTGCCGCGGGTTGGAAGCCTGTGCTATTGGTACCGGCCGCAACACATTGCAGCCCGGCTTCAGGAGACGCGGGGAAGCTTTACTCATCCAGGGCAAATGACGAGTACGGGACCCGTTCCGAGGTGCGGTCGATAGCTTAGGAATAGCTCGGCAGTTCAGACTTTACACGGAAGCCGTACCGTCCGCGCCGTCCGGATCAGTGCAGCCCCAGCACGCCGTGTGAGTCAGAAATGCACCCTATTCGCTGGAATAATATGACGGGAGCCAGACGCCAAGTTCTGCGAACCCAGAACCCGATTTAAACCGGAGCATTTGCTGTTGTTTCGCCGTAGGCCATGGAAACTGCTAGACGAAACGGATCTGGATAGCGCAGATATGATCTGAATGCCAGAACAATTCCGAGAATCTCAGCGAGAAAAGACCGCCGCTTACGCTAGCCGCTGTAATATCCCCATTTTGCTTATCTCTTCCGAATTAATGTCTGGGCATTGAGGCCCGATGACGCTAGTTCACAATGAAGGTGAGCGGGTAGAGGAGACTACCTGCCGCCACAGATAGAGAGCGCCACAGCCATGGCCACAGCCACAGCTCACTCTAGGTCCTGAGGTTAACCCAAACTGCCGAGGACGATTGAGAGCTATCCTGCTCTTGGGAATTAATCACTGTCATGAGAAACATGAGACAGATATCTGTTGACAAAGATGCTTCTCGTATCACAAGAACCACAAGAGGTCAGACAACGTCATTGACAGCCGCGGGTCTGGTCACAAGCCTGGATCTGACCGCCGGCAAAACCCCGGCCGAAGCTGGTTACCCATCGCGATAGCTCCAAAAAATATCCAAACGCGTTGACACTGGGTAGCTAAACAACGAGAACGAAGACTTACATTTCATCGCGTCGCTGACAACGGTTATTGCATGCGACAAAGACCTTGCTCATCTGGATGAGTGATAGGCCCTGCCGTCGCCCCTGCGCCAACCCGACTCGGAGAATTCCACGCATTCCACGCTAGGGGAGCTCCTGCACCTCACAGACATCGCCATCATGGCTCACAGATTCGTCGTCCCCGACTCCAGCCCGCCCAGCAGCCCGGCACCATCGACACCAGACAGGAATCCGCCGCGTTCGGGCTTTTCCTTCCTTGGCGACAACCCTTCGACCACCCCAGCTGGTCCGCCTCCATCCTCTGCTGCCTCCTTCACTCCCACTGGCGCGCCAACCGCCTCTTTCATGGGCAGCTCTATGATGCACGGCGGCATGAGTGAGGCCAAGCCCCTCAGCTTTGGCTCGCAGATGGGCGGAGGCACCAGCAAGAACCTCTTTACCCAGAAGACCACGTCCAACAATCCTCTTGGCCGCTCCATCAGAGGGAGGGACCGACAACCCTCCGGCTTGAGCCGCCAGTTTAGCGCTGCAGACGAGGAAGAAGAAGAGGAGGATGAAGACGCCGAAGGGGAGATGGATCTGCCCCCGCATCGACACAGCCTTTTTAGAATGGCTGCTGCCCCCGCTGGCCACCCCGACGATGAAGTTGAAGCCCAGATCGAGCGATTCATTGACGAGGACATGGACGAGGACGAGGACGAAGACGCAGAAGGCGAGGAATACGACGAAGTATACGAACGAGATGATTCAGAAGAACCCGACATGTTCCTCAACATGCGCCACGATGATCGGCCTTATGGACAGCCGATGATCGGCGATGAATCGGATCTGATGATGCTCAACACACCTGCCGCGACCGATCGAGTTCGGAGGGAGGCGGAAGACATTTTCAAGAGATCCTCTGTCCACTTCGGTATGACCGCCAGGAAGCGAGGCTACCAGTTTGCGGCAATCGCCAAGGACCTGTACACCCAACAAGATCCAGCCAGAATCGCCGAGCCCGCCAATCTGATCCTGAAGACGGAGGAACTTGTTTGCCGCCTTTACGAGGAAGGTGTTGGTACAGAGGACGATGCAGAAAAGATGGACAACTCCTTGGCCAACATCACATATCGACTTGTTCGCCTGTGGAATGACTATGTGGAAGAGCTGCCTCAGCCAGAAGGAGAAGACTATGCGACCATCGGGCCTGGCCCGGAGACCGAGTCCTTTGAGAAGGCCGCCTATGTTGCTCACCTGATCCTCCGGATGCACCACACTCGCTTCGACAGCGACACCGATGACGAAAAGACACCACCCCTACCCGAGATCCTGTTCGACTGGATGCAAACGAGCCACAACCTATACCCCGACCAAATACGAGAGATCGGTCGATACAAGCCTAGCCCTGCGTCTCATAGCCTCTACTGGCAAACAGTCCGATGCGCATTGCTTCGCGGAGATGTCAATGGGGCTTCGCAGCTTCTGAGGAATGCTGGCTGGGAAAATGTCCGCCGAGGCCCCCATGGAGAGTACGCCTACACAGGCAAAGCCCTCGAGAATGTGAGACGGTTCACAGCTGCCATCTGCGACGTCCTGGATCAGTGCCCTGCCAATAGGTCAGAATGGGACATATGGAACAGCAACTGGACCCTCTTCCGGATCCAGGCCCGTGGTGCTCTGGATAGACTTACGCTCTTTGCCGAAGGCAAGGACCAAGGTTTTAGGGATTCTCTGGATGACGAGTATGCTCCCCAGCCGCAATCTATGTCAACAATGGCAAGGAAAGCATCTAGTCAGATCCCCTGGGACATTTACGAGAACTTGCAAACCATTTACGGCATCATTCTCGGAAGCCACGAGGCTATCATGGAGGTGGCCCAAGATTGGTGTGAGGCAACGATCGGTCTCTTCGGCTGGTGGGATGATGGCAATCAACGTCACAAGGCGCTCAAGATGTCGCATTCGCAGAGCTTCCGAGCGTCAGCATCGCGCCTAGCGAGCACGGAAGACTACTTCGAACGACTGGCAACCGCCTTCCACCACGTTATCGACTCCGACATGAACCCCAACCTAATGAATCCCGTCGAGGTCGCAATCGCTTCTGCCCTCGAGGGCAACGTTAACGCTGTTCTCGGATTCCTCAGGGCATGGTCTCTACCTGTGGCCTGCACGGTGGCAGAGGTCGCATCGTTGGGCGACTGGCTTCCTGCAACCGAGGCAGCGAACCCCCTACCTCTCGATAGTCTCGATATGGACGACCTCGCGCTGTTGGGCGTTACTCAACCCGGACCCGACGAATTGGAAGGCATCAAGGACACCACACTGGTCCTCTACGCTAGGGAGCTCGCTGGTATCGAACAACTGACCCAGGAGCGTGATGGATGGGAAATGGCTATTCAGGTGCTTGGGCGGATGGATTCGCCAGAGAAATCAGAAGAGACCGTTGGCGAGCTCCTGCGTGATCTCCTGGCAACCCTCGATGAGCACTCGAGCCGCACCGTCGACAAGATCTGGAGGATACTGAACGATCTCGGCATGATCAACTATGCTGAAGAGACAGCAGAGGTAAGAGTATTTCAATAATTTTGACCACTATAAGCTAACATTTCGCAGACCTTTGCCGAGATTTTGTCCAAGGAATCACACCGATATGGCGAGGCACTGTGGTACTACGCCCTCTCCCACCGACCGGACAGCGTACGGGCAGTGCTCAACCTTCTCATGTCGTACTCGTTGGTTCAATCTAGTGCATACCCCTCGGAGAAGGATCTCGACGCAGATTTGAAGGATTTGCTGCGGAAGCGAACCGAGACGCTGGAGAAGCGAGCCAAGCAGGACTTGGAGGCAGCCCAGGTTTTAGGCCGGATGCTGAGCGGTTATGCTACGCTGCGCAAGTTTTACGAGATCCGTGATTCTGAGCAGCTAGAAGACGTTTCCGCCACCAAGGCGCTCAAGCTTAAGAAGCAAGCGGCGTCTGCTTTGGTAGCAGTCATCTCCAGCGCCGACGACAACATTCGTGGCGGACTCTACGACGACACGCGGGATGCGGTTGTCAGCGAGGATTTCCTCCTGGCTCTGCTAGGCGAGGCCACGGTCTTTATCAACCAGTCGCCTGCTGTGATTACGCTGGAGCAAATCGACATTTTGCTCAAGGCTATCGAAGATATCGAGACGGTGGGCGAGCGTGTATACTTGGCGTGCGCCGACTTCTTCGAAGTGGTGTTGGGATCAGCTCAGGCACTTAAGGGGTCCACGCCATGGGACCTGATGCAGAAGTCGACAAGCTCACTGAGCGGAAGCAGCTACGTGATGAGTGGCAGCTCAGTGCTGGTCAATCACATGCATAAGATGACGTCAGGAAACAAGGTGCAGCGAGGATGGGACTGGAGAAAGGGATGGTTGGCAACGACCAAGGGAGAGGATGTGCTCCGAAAGCTGCGACTGGGACTGAACAAGGACCTGGCGGCGTTATGGTTAGAGGATGCGGATGGTGTTGCCATGTTCTAGAGGGTAAAATGAGGCAGTGGGAGGTATGATGGAAGTGGATGGATGGATTTGAAGATGGACGCTGGGAACGAAGACCCCGTCTTGCAATAATAACAAAGCACGGAGCGACCACTGGTGGACATTGGACTGGTCGACAGAGAAATGGGGGATTGATTTATGCCATGGTGGTGTAGGTTTACTATGTAACTGTTATGGACGAACAAAGGATGGTAGAGAGGCAGGATACTATATAGATGACATGGTATATTGCATGGAGTACTATTGTATGGAGTACCATTGTGTGGAGTACCTAGATTGCGTATCAGGGAATATCCATCTCCACTGTGCCGGTGCTCGGCGGTGGTGGGGACCCCACATCCCCAGATCTGTCGGTCAAACTCCAATCCAATCCCGCCCATTTACAATTGCCAAAAATTTCCCCCGAACTCGCCCCCACCAAAAACCCAACTCAAGGAACGACTCCCGGTCAACGTCGAGTCATCCGTATTCCGGTACATCGTGACTGAGCACCACCCATCATGGCCTCAATGGAGCTGGCCAGTCGCTCAGGCGGCGCCATGACGGTGAGTCGCCCGGAATTGCACGCCCTGTGGCTCTTTGTGGGGTGCAATTGAGCATCACACAGACGCAGACGCAGACGCAGACGCAGACGCAGAACATGACTGACTCTTAACCTCGGCAGCAACTCTTGCGACGCGCCGGTCCCAGTGCCATCCGACCTGCCGCCGCCCTCGCCGCGACCAGAGACGCCCGCCGGGGCTTCTCGACCGTCAAGTCGCTGCCGCCCACCTACGAGAAGCTGTACACCAAGTACACCGAGGTGCGCCGCGTGCTCGGCAAGCAACGCCTGACGCTCGCCGAGAAGATCCTCTACAGCCATCTCCACAACGTCGAGGAGTCGCTGCTCACCGACACCGCCAATGGCCGCGACGTCCGCGGAAAGGCCAACCTGCGCCTCAACCCCGACCGTGTCAACATGCAGGACGCCTCGGCCCAGATGGCCATTCTGCAGTTCATGTCCTGCAACCTCGCCAAGCCTGCCATCCCCGCCAGCATCCACTGCGACCACTTGATTGTCGGCCACAAGGGTGCCGAGGACGACCTGGAGGTTGGTATCCAGACCAACAAGGAGGTCTTTGATTTCCTCGAGTCGCCGGCCGCCGGTACGGCATGGACTTTTGGCCCCCCGGTGCCGGTATCATCCACCAGACCGTCCTCGAGAACTACGCCCTCCCCGGCCTCATGATGCTGGGAACCGACTCCCACAGCCCCAACGCCGGCGGTCTCTGCACCGTCACCATTGGTGTTGGCGGTGCTGACGCCGTCGAGGCCCTCGTCGGTGCGCCCTGGGAGCTCAAGGCCCCCAAGATCCTGGGTGTGAAGCTCATCGGCAAGCTGAACAACTGGGTGTCCCCCAAGGACGTCATCCTGCGCCTGGCTGGTGAGCTGACCGTCCGCGGCGGCACTGGCTCCATCATCGAGTACTTCGGTCCCGGAGTCGACACGCTGAGCGCGACTGGCATGTCGACAATATGTAATATGTAGTGAACCCTCTATCCTGTTCTTGAAACATTGGTGCTAACGATTTGCAGGGGCGCCGAGGTTGGCGCAACCACGTCCATCTTCCCCTACACCAGTGCGACAGCCAGATACCTCGACTCGACCCGCCGAGCGCACGCCAACGACAATATCGCTGCCCTAGAGAACTTCGCCAGCAACAGCACTGACCCCGATGCCCAGTGGCGCTTCAATGCCGACGAGGGTGCCGAGTACGACCAGCTCATCACCATCGACCTGTCGACGCTGGAGCCCCACATCAACGGCCCCTTCACCCCCGATCTGGCCACCCCGCTGTCCAAGTTCAAGGAAGTCGTCAAGGACCAGAAGTGGCCCGAGGTTCTGTCCGCCGGCCTCATCGGCAGCTGCACCAACAGCTCCTATGAGGACATGACCCGCGTCGAGAGCCTGCTCAAGGACGCTGCCGCGGCCGGCCTCAAGCCCGCTGCTGACTTCTACATCACCCCTGGCAGCGAGCAGATCCGCGCCACCCTCGAGCGCGACGGCACCCTGGAGACGTTTGAGAACGCCGGCGGCATTGTGCTTTCCAACGCCTGCGGCCCCTGCATCGGTCAGTGGCAGCGACAGGACGGCGTGACCAAGGGTACGAGCAACGCCATCCTGACGTCGTATAACCGCAACTTCCGTGGCCGAAACGATGGCAACCCCGATACCATGAACTTCCTCGCCTCGCCCGAGGTCGTCACCGCCATGGCCTTTGCCGGCTCGACCACCTTCAACCCCGTGACCGACACCATCAAGACCCCCGACGGCAAGGACTTCAAGTTCTCTCCTCCCCACGGCCTCGAGGGCCCCCCGACTCCCTTCGAGTCCGGAAACCCCGAGCTCGGCGTCCTGTCCCAGGAGCCCGACGCCAGCACCGAGATCGCCATCTCCCCCACCTCGGAGCGCCTGGCCTTCCTCAAGCCCTTCCCCCCGTTCCCCGACTCGGACCTCTCCGGCCTCCGCGTCCTCGTCAAGGTCACCGGCAAGTGCACCACTGACACCATCTCGGCCGCCGGCCCCTGGCTCAAGTACAAGGGTCACCTGCCCAACATCAGCACCAACACGCTCAACACCGCCATCAACGGCGAGACGGGCGAGGTCAACGTCGCTTACGACCTCGACGGCTCCAAGCACACCATCCCCGAGCTGGGCGAGGTGTGGAAGAAGCGCGGCCAGGAGTGGCTCGTCGTCGCCGAGCACAACTACGGCGAGGGCTCCGCCCGTGAGCACGCCGCCCTGCAGCCGCGTTACCTCGGCGCCCGCGTCGTCCTCACCAAGTCCTTCGCCCGCATCCACGAGACCAACCTCAAGAAGCAGGGCGTTGTCCCCCTGACCTTTGAGAACGAGGCCGACTACGACAGGATCGGCGCCGGCGACGAGGTCGCCACCGTCGGCCTCCTCGAGATGCTCCAGAACGGCGGCAAGGGCGAGGTCCAGCTCCGTGTCACCAAGGCCGCGGGCGACGAGTTCCTCATCCCCACCAAGCACGCCGTCACCAAGGACCAGGCTGGCTTCATCCTCGCCGGTAGCGCCCTGAACCTGCTGTCCAAGGGCGTGTAGAAGGGCGTACCGGGCAAGAGAACCGACACTGCGAATGACCCTGACGACCCTCTCTCGTTTTGTTTGGCCGTTGGTTTGGTTCATGTGCTTCTCTAGGGTTTGGATGTTTTGTAACAGTGGCGTCTAGGCGGGAAAATGTCCGAGCGATAGATAGTATATAGCAAATACCAGTTGTTCTGTTTGATTTCTAATTACCTTTGTCTTAAGTAATTTTGCGTAGTGCTCTTCGAAGATACAATCTTGAGCATCTACAACACAGCTAAACAATGCACCAGCTCGTGAGTATACTACCTTGACCTAAAGACATAGTCATGCTATTAGTCCAAGTCAGTAAATAATATAGACCAGTATTAGGTAGGATGTGTCAACACTAATAATTAGTCTTCCTGGTGTCCCCTGCTTGAATATGATATTTGATGCATTGGTGATAATTCTTGTTTAAATAGCTGCAGACGGGGGTGTGCGAACAGCAACCTCCACATGTGTGGATAGTGTGTGGATAGTAATACTTATTTGTTTTTGGTGTCAGATTATGCGCTTTGAGGCGTATGGTTGTTAAATATCTTGTGAGGCATGTGTGGCTACGTTTACCCCTTGTCCAACAAGTAAGCACAATGCAATGAATGCTATTCCCTCCCTGCTGCAGGAGCCAAGCTCATTGAACCCAACACCACCCGAATGCTGGTCTCCATTTCCTGGCAAAATCCCTGTGAACAGTAGTTTCCATCAATCCGTAACGCCTGCATGACGGCACCCGCCGTTTCTAACCGCTTAAAAGCGGCTTGGCTTGCGTTGTCTCTCGCAAAGCACTTCCCTAGTTTCTTGATTGCTCTTTGCCATACATGTCGTGGCTTTTCAATGCATCCATGTAAAATCGGTTAGTCTCTTCTGTCGCCCCCTGGACGAGGGCATGCCGTTTAGCTTCTTTTGCCGTCCTCTGGACATTGGCATGCTGTTTGGCCTCCTTTGCTATCCTCCGCACATGGACATGCCGCTGGCGAGATTGGTTATTCGTCTCGCGATGCCAGGCACACGCCTTCAACCATGCCTTGTTCTTCTTCACATCCTCTGGGAGATCTTTCTCTGGAATGTCTCCAAAGTCCAGGGGTTTCTTGTACATCCAAGGCTGTGGATCTCGACGAGGAGGCATTGCCCCTGTTCGCAGAACCCTTTGGTGTTCCTTCTCTGCCTCAGCCTCTGCTGAACGTACGAATCGTTGCCTCTCAAGAACCTTTCCAAACCAGGCTTTTCGCCCTCCACGACTTTCGATTTCCTTTGCCTTTTTCTGATACCATTCTTCTGATCGATTATGCATCCCGTGAATGGCTGGGTTCACATGCAGAGCCAGTCTGTCATCCTCTTTCATCATCATGACCTTTTTGGGAGAACGAGTTGGGACGGAAACACCGCTAGGTGACGTCGACCCAGTCTGCTGATATATTAATGCGTCAAATGCTTTTGAGTCAAATTCGGCCAGCTTCTTTGCCCTGCGCGCCTCACTTCTCACTCTGGAACGGGTGATGACCGTCGACACCACAGGACATTCGATATGCGAAGAATTACTGGTACCGCTGTTATGTGCATCACCGTCGCGGCGATGTTGTGGTGATATGGTGGGTGATTCCAGATCCATTGGCACATCATCATCTGACTCTTGGGCGAGAACCTGGGGACTTTGGGAATTGTTACATTCTGGCTCCAATGACGGTTCTAGAGTACTTCTAGTGTCATCGTGGTCCATCGTGGTGAATCTCCTCTTGCCCAAGCGCGAACGAATGAGAGGCTCCTCATCTTCGTCATCGATCTCATCATCAGACATTTCCCCGGAATCTGTGGTGTTTGGAGAAGCGAAACTTTGTGCCTGACTGATAGGAGAGGGTGAATTGGCCCAGGGGATTTTGCTGGGAGATTGGCCATTGCTCATGGGTTCTGGTGTTGACACTGAAGCTGGTATGATGGGAGACACTTCTACTCCCTCATCCTCCAAATCGTTGTCCTCACGAGTCTGTGATGCCTGGTGGCTGTTCGATATCGAACTGGAGACAATAGGATCGGTCCTCTCGGGAGTACTGGATACACTCTGATGTTTTCCTGCCCTGTCCTTCGGACTCAAGAGTGCCCGATCTGAGGCCTCTGGGGAGTGGCTCCTCTCTGGGGGGGATACGTTAGACGCTGGGACATGTCCGTTTTCTTGTAATCGGTTGCTGAACTTAGGGACATTGACCGAAATTAAATGTTGCTCCTGGTAACCGTTGCCAAGGTCTTTGGGTGGGCTCATGCTCTTGTCATTCCGGGCAACAGGGTCAGGCTTGGTGGGAGCTTCCACTTTCTCTGAGCTGCATGGTGATTGTTGTTTCGATCCCATTGGTGACTCAGTGGCTTTTTTTCCTTTTGCGACCTCATTCGGGCTCGGAGATGCTTGGGGCTTAAGCGAAGTACGAACTGACGATGGCATCCAAATGCGGCTGTGACCTCTCCTAGCTACAGGCCGCGATTCTGATAAATGAGTAACCCTAGGCAAGTTGTTTTTCAACGAAGGACCGCCGCAAGGGACAGGGCTAAGGCTGTGCTCTTGATGTGTGTTACAGAGAATCGAGGGTGGTAGAGTTGCGGAATCGCAACTAGGCGCAACGCAGCCCCCGCTCATGTCGGACAACACATGGTCCTGAGCCATGTCCACATTTGACATGGAAATGAGATGCCGGGAATGGCAGGGTTATCGAATCTGCATAGTAATAAAACCTGTGTCGCGTACCAGTTCGCTCAAACGAAGCTGTAGTGTGGAGTTGAAAGTTGAGGTAATCTGGCTGTAATTGCGGCATCTGTTGCTGCATCTGTTGCTGCATCTGGCTTCTAATGGCCCCATACCTAGCTCGGCTGACCGACTTGATCTAGAATGTGAGCCGAGCTGCAGGTGCGTCTCGATAATGAACCAACTAAACACAACATGGGAAGTCAGCTGCATGCAAGGATCATGGTTGAGAAGCAGATGTTGATGATGGGAAGTGTGTCGATGTCAGATCTTTTCAGTTATCAATTTGAGCGTCAAGCTAGGCTCCGCAACGGTTACACCATCTCTTGGCTGTCCGCGCAGACATGGGCCTGCTGTTTGTCGCGGCCTTTGGTCAAGATCCGTAGAGGCAGCGAGGACGTAGACTCCATGTTGCGACAATACAGGTAGTGATTTGCACGCCCCCAAGCACTCCAGCAACACGTAGGCATGTGATGAGGATGTGTCAAGCTGGGGACGAGATGGATAGGCTTACTGTCCGAGACAGCAGCGGCCTCGGCGGAACCAGAGTGAGAGATGGCGTGACCAGAGGGTTCCGTTCAGTCAGACCTTTTACCATGGGCATCATTCGACAGTGGCGGGTTGCCACGGAGTGAACAGGAAAGAGAGAGGCTCACGTACCGGAGAGAGACGCCGAGGGTCGAGTGCGCAACGCAGGTGGTCGTGACTGCGGGGAGGATGGCGGACGCGTTTGCACGGTTGTTGACCTGAGATTTGAGATTTGAGATTGAGATCATGCCCCACAACCGGGAAATGGCGGGAAACGAGGTTCTTGGGCCGCAGATATGGGTCTACACCCGCGCCTCTCGCAACGGAAAGTTGTGGATGTAAGAAAGAGATTCATGGCAAGGCTGTGATGCGAGCGGTCCTTTGTTGGTTGGTTGCTGGTCGGCGGCTAGCTGCTGGCGGGCTGCTGGCGGCCGAGTGGCTGGCGATTGGCCTGAGCACCTGACGTGCAGTGCTGGCAAGGTGCTGACCGCGCTGACCGTGCTGACCGCGCTGGCGAGGCGCTGGGGAAGGTGCTGGGAAGGTGCAGTGAAGGAACCAGAACCCAGAACCTAGAACCTAGAACGCACCTTGGCGGCGCCTTCCTTCAGGACGTTTCAGGCAAAGAGGGCCCCGTTCGCCTGCTGTCGGCGCGGGAATAACAGCGACGCCGAGAGCCCCGCCATTCCGCGCCCACACACACGCTCACGCTCACGCTCCCACTGGCTGCTCAGCTGGCCGGGTGTCGACGTAACCCGTTTTAGCGCGGGGGAGCTTTAGCGACACCAACACCACGTTGCGATACGGTAAGTTAACGGGGCGGGTTACGGTTTCATTTTATACCACGTCGTCTCTGCCTAGCCCCGACTCACAGTCGCTCTGCTGTACGGATAGTCCTCCCTCCTCGTCCTTGTCCAGAGAGGCGACTACCGCATCTGCACCACCGCCATGAACTTCCTCAAGTCGGCGGTGGCCTCGGCCATCTCTCAGGGCCCTCCCTTCCCTTACAACTTTGGCGACATTGTCGACATTGACGAGTCGATCTGGACTCTGTACAACGGTACAAAGAGGGTAATTGACCTGGCCTATTTCTATGGCCCAACCTTCGCTAATCCGTTACTACAGGAAGACAGCTCGAACTGCAGCATTTTCTCCTTCGACATCACCGCGAACCGATCCCAACTTCCCCTTGCCAAGAACGCTCTCAAGAAGCTGCGAACACTTCGACACCCAGGCGTGATCAAAGTCCTTGATGCGGTTGAGGTAAATCTTGAGTCGTACGAGATTGCAGGGGACGTTGTGCTAATCATGCGCTGTGCAGACGGAAACCTACATCTACATTGCGACCGAGCGAGTTGTCCCGTTGAGGTGGCACGTCCGAAGAAAGAGCCTCAGCCCGGAAACCATAAAATGGGGAGTTCATAGCATCGCGGTATGCCACACTTGAGTTTAGACGAGACTCACATGGCTGATCAAAACGCAGCGCACGATCAAGTTCATCAATGACGAGGCTTCCTCTATTCACGGCTGCCTCAAGGTTGGATCCGTTTACACTTCAGAGAGCGGAGAGTGGAAGTTGGGAGGATTTGACGTCTTGAGCAGCGTCAAAGACGACGAGTCAATCATCTACGTGTGTATGCCCTGGTTCCTGTCCGAAACCGTGAGCTAACAAGCGCGACAGACCTACGGCAGCATGGTCCCAGACGCCGGTCGATATGCCCCCCCTGAACTGGCCCGAGGAGGATGGGAGGTGATCAAAAAGAACCCCCACACAGCTGTGGATGCTTTCAACCTTGGAGCCCTGCTGTTTGAGGTTTTCAATGGCGAATACTCCGGAGCGGATCAGGCCGGCCAGACAAAGAATATCCCACCGACGATGCACTCGAGCTACAAGCGCCTCTGCAACGCTAACCCCAAGGCCCGAACTACCGTTGGCAACTTTCTTGACCAAGGAAACAGGGCCGGGTCCTTCTTTGATAGCTCTCTCATTAAACTGACGGAAGGTATCGACAACCTTGACATCAAGTCAGCTGAGGAACGCGAGGAGTTCTTAACGTGAGTTGCTTGGTAGGTGCACTTGTACCACTGATTTACTGACCGTATATTAGTGGTCTGGATGAAATCAGCGACGACTTCCCAGAGGAATTTTTCAAGATGAAGATTATGCCTGAGCTGATGAAATCCGCCGAGTTTGGCGGCGGAGGCCCAAAGGCAGTCGGAGTAGTATTGAAGATTGCTACTAAACTCTCCGCCGAAGATTTCGAATCTAAGATCACACCGTTTGTGGTACGGATGTTCGGGAATCCTGACCGGGCCATCAGAGTCTGCCTATTGGATAGCCTTCCGTTGATGATTGATCGACTCTCTCAAAAGACTGTCAACGACAAAATCTTCCCGCAACTGGTTTGTAACCCATGCCTGATTATGCACGACCAAGCTAACATGGCCACAGATGAGCGGGTTTACAGACGTGGCACCTATCGTCCGGGAGCAGACGTTGAAGTCTGTTCTTGTCATCATTACTAAACTATCAGACCGTACTATCAACGGTGATTTGCTTAAGCAACTCGCAAGGACGGCAAACGATGAGCAACCGGGTATTCGAACAAATACTACAATTTGTCTTGGAAAGATTGCCAAGAATCTGGGGTCATCGTCTCGATCCAAGGTCCTCATCGCCGCCTTCACGCGATCTTTGAGGGATCCTTTCCTCCACGCGAGAAACGCCGCCCTTTTAGCGCTCGGCGCTACTTCCGAATACTTCACAGAGGAGGACTGCGCATGCAGGATCATCCCCGTCGTCTCCCCCTTGCTGATTGACAAGGAGAAGCTCATTCGTGACGCTACCAACAGGACCTTGGACGTCTATCTCCAGAAGATCCGGAAAGCCGCATCTGCTATGCCAGACAGCGTGCTTCCTCCCCCACAGGCATCTGATGGGACGACACCTCGAATGGGCACACCCCAGCCCACCGAGAATGCTGGATGGACAGGATGGGCTATCTCGTCGTTTACAAACAAAATTTCAGCTGCGGCAGGCGAAATCCAGACCGAAACTGGTTCCAGGGCTGTTTCTCCCAAACCAGTACAGTCTCCTGGACCGGAGCCGAAGAGGCCGACCACGTCCTCTGCCTCGAACCTTCATCGTCAAGCGGTAAAATCACCACCGCCAGACATGTCGCGCAAATCTTCGGCCAGTGCGGTTGCCGAATCCTTCTGGCCGGCAGATGATGCCGATGAAGGCGTGGACTCGTGGGGTGATATGGGAGACGATGATGGCTTTGGTTCATCTACCAAAGAGTCGGCGAAGCAGCCTGCGACCGCCTCGGCGACTCCATTCGACAACGGCGATGAGCCAGATTTTGCCGGATGGTTGGCCGCTCAATCGAGCAAAAAGACCGGACTGCACAAGCCACTGCCAAAGGGCCTATCGAAGTCAGCCGCTGCTAAGAAGCCGTTGGCTAAACCCGCTGCCAAACCCGTCTCCGCCAAGAAGATTGATATGAAGCCTAAGGCGGCGGATGATGATGATGGGTGGGGTGATGGATGGTAAGGGTCTGATAAAACTGGTCTCTGGGAGTGGAGAGAGGAATAAAACCAAGCCGCCATGTTTGTCGTCATGTAGTTGGCGCTGGAGTTTGATATCAGGATAGCATTCTGTGTGGGTTCGGCATGAGCGTTATGACTGATAGGATATTTGCCCATCCCTTCAATGGCCACATTAATTATAAATAAACCGCTCTTACTATAGTAATTAAGGGTCATGATAGGCCTCCTCAATAAGGTGTTATTTTCTTCTATGACCAATGTATCATCATCTTGACTTCCTCGGTGTTGTGCCTATGGTTCTTCAAGGTGGGGCATCCACTAGCTTCTCTCTCACCGTCGGTGGAAGCTCGGTGAAGGCGGGATGTTTTTGCTCCAGACTTTTGTCCCACCTTAATTTTTTCCCACCGCCCACCTAGCAACCACTTGGCTTGGTTCTTCCCCTTCACAACCACACCCTCCACCACCACCCAAACCTCCCGACAAAACCCCCCTCCTCATCCGCCCGCGATGGTACAGGGAGAGACGAAGCGGCGTGCCGCCACCGCCAAGGTGACGCACTCGAAGCGCCAGGCGTCCAAGGTGATCAAGCCCAAGAACTCCAAGACCATCGTCGACAAGTCGCACAAAAAGTTCACCAGCGGCATGGCGGCCCGCACCGAGGCGCTGCTCGGCGAGCGCGTCGGCCATCTCGAGCTCATCGGCCAGGGCAAGAAGGGCGGAAGGAAGGCGACCATCAAGGGAGGATCCAAGAAGTTCGGTTAAAGCACCGTTTTGCTTGGGGAGGGTGCACGCAGCGGTGGGATGGCGTCACGGGGCGGCACGGCATGGATGGATTTGCTGGCTGAGAAGGGAAAATATTTCATTATGGATTTTTACTGGCGTTGGTTTGAGCCACATTGGCGACGAAATATATCCGCGACGAGATCGACGACGCATGAGCATTTCGACTCGGTCCTCTTCACGCCCACAATACTCTTTCGGCCCGGTTCAGGAATCTCGAGACTCGGCCATGGCCTCTTAAACCCCTAGTCTTGGCAGCTGTCCAAGTCGAACTGTTTGCCCGCCGCCACGGCAGCCAAGATCGATGTCACGACCTTGTAATCTCGGGCAACATCTACCTTCCAAGTCGACACTGCCATCCGCACCGCCTTTTGCCCCTCCCATTGTGTCCCGCTGACATACATCTGCCTCGTCTCATTGATCTTCTGGACCAGCACCTCGTTCAGCGCCGCGTCCTTTGCCCGGAACAGCACGATCATGAAGATCTCATCTAGGTCGGCATTCTCGTCGGGCAGCAGCTCGTAGTGCTCCGAGTCGCGGATGAAGGCGGCCACCTGGCGGGAGAGCTCGACCATGTTGGCCAGCAGGCCGGCCATGCCAGAGCGCCCCTCGCTCAGGAGCACGACGTACGCGGGCAGGGCACGGAAGCGGCGGGAGTTTTCAAGGCCGATGTTCAGAGGGGAGGGGATAGAATCTTGCGAACCAGAGGAGAGATAGGCGGCATTAGGGTTGGTGAAGACGGATTGCAAGGTGAGATGGGATCGAGTGAGGAACATGCCGCAGTCATAGGGCTGGCGTTTGGAGTTAGCATCGGCCACCGGGCTTGGAGCTAATAGACACTTACCACGTTGAGAAGCTTGTGCCCGTCTACTGTGATGCTGTCGGCCAACTCAATGCCCTCGACTCGTTTGTGAAGCAACTTGTACCCCTCCTTGTCCTCCAGAGCACGGACAAAGATGCCGAACGCTGGGATTGTTAGCACGCGTAGTCTCTTTGGCGAATCCAACTTGACTTACCACCGTCGACGTGAATCCAAGCTCCGTACTTGTCTGCCAACTCCCTGACCTTTCTCATCTCATCGATGCCGCTGATGGCAAAGCGGCCCGTGTTGACCTCTCCCGCACTGATGGCGATGACGCTGGCGGTCCCCGGAATCTGAAGAGCGCTCTCCAGCGCCTCGAGGTCCAGTCTCCAAGGCTCCTCCTTGCTTAATCTGAGTTCCTTGACGGAGCTTCGTCCGAATCCGACCACGCTGGCGGCCTTGGAGAGGGAGCTGTGGGCGGCGCTCGTCAGGACCTGGATCTCGGTGACGCCGGCCTTCATACACGCACCCAGTAGGCCAAGCTCGCCCACACTGCCTTGATCTCCGAGTTTCTTCCCCAGAACCGCCTCTCTTCCGCATGCGAGCCCCAGGACATTGCTCCCCGTTGCGCCAGTGGTGAAGGTCCTGCCCTTCCATGTCCCCTCGTCGCCGAGCCTCAGCAGCGACACCAGCATGGTCAGAGCGGAATCCTCGACAGAGGTGGCGATCGTCTGCTCGGGTAGATGGACCTGGACATTCTGGTCCATCATCGAGACGACGTTGTCGGCCCACTCAGCGAGCGGCAGCACTCCGCCCGTGACGAAGCCATAGTACCGCTGGGACAGGGCCTGGCCGGTGAGTGCAGTAACAATGTCGTTGACGACGTGCGTCACCGTGTCCTTGTCGGAGCGGCCGCTGAGGAACGACGGCGAAGCGGGCCGGGGGAGAGAGGCCTGGGCAGCTTGGATATCTGTGAGGGCGGGCAGCGTGCCATACGCCTGGTCAGACCGAGTCCGGCGCTGCGCGAGGCGGGCCTCATTCAGGTCGAAGTCGAGGATGCGGCTCATGGTGGATGGTTCTCGGGACTACTTGATCGTGTTTGAAAGAGTCGAATACTCGTCCTGCGGGACTTGGCGGGTTCGCCTGGGTTTTATGGTCCTGGCGAGTGCGTTGTATTCGAGCAGCTTTTGAGCGATGCCGCCGATTCTTCATCTTGTAAGTCGGAGGGGGCGGCCTGGTTGGCCCCACTCGAGTATGAAAGGGCAGGAGTTTGCGAAGCTACTGGGAGGATGCGAAGAGCTAGGCATGGAGAAGCCCAGCTCCAGCCAAGTGAGGCAGGCAAGTGAGAGAGCCGATTGCAAGGATGACTGGATGCGCATGAAATGGAAGAGTTTCATTCATCGCTAATTGAATGGTCTGAATTGTCCATGGCGCATGTGTTTTATCATGGGCTCCGTCTCTGTCGAGTGCCAGCGGAACCCGCATCCGGGGAACAATCCACCAGGTTATCGGGAGTGACCCCTGGCTCTTGAGGACGCTCTTGGTCAGTGAGGATGGAGAAATACTTGTCACTATTTAATAAAAACCACGGGTCCTGTTTTCACAGTAGTCATCATGAAATCCTCACTACCGAGGCTGCTTATCTCGTCAGCAAAGTAGCAGCGCCTGCTTAGAACCGGGCCCTGTTGTCGATGGTCGACAGTGCCAGGAGGAACGGTATGTTTACACAGAAAGCCCAAACCAAGAAATCCAATCCACCCCATTCATATACAGCCAGTCCCAATATCATTTGCGCCTTGCAAAACACGAGAAACCCATCGATCCGTCGGACCCTTCACCCCGTTATTCCAGTACACTCCCTGAATCAGACCACGCATGGCCGCCCAACGCGGTCACGCTTACAGCTTGGCCTTCTCGGGGACGCTGCCGATCTTGAGGCTGGCACCGTACTTCTTGAGGACGTCCTCGTTGTGGTACTTCCAGAAGGGCTTCGTGGCGTCCTTGCCCGACCAGCGCTTGATGATCTTTGCGCCGCCGGGGTGCTCATCCATGAACTCTGCGCCGCGGTCAGTATGATGCTGCAAGGGAGAGGCCATGCCGTCCGGCTCATCTCGTCTCATCGTGTCCCCTTTGCGGGCCCAATTGAGGGCATGTGCAAAGCGAGTCGGAAGATGAGATGCGGCAGAGGCAGGCGGTAAACTCACTCGTTACGTCGTAGACGTCGCTCTCGACGATGAGCCAGAAGCCGTCGTCGGCGCTCTTGTGCTTCCCCACCTCGGCGGCCGTGTACTTTTCAGACATGGTGAGAGAGAGAGGGCGTGTGAGTGTGTGAGCTTTGGTGTGTTTTGGTGTGTCGAGAAGTGCAGCAGTTGATTGAGCGTGTGTTTCACTGGCTGATGGCCTCGAGCTCGTGGCTGTGAATGGATGGACTGCGAGAGGATGGAAAGGAAGATTGAGAGTCGCAGCGGCCGGAAAGGAGTTCTCTCCGAGGCACACGGCACATGGCGGGCGGCGCCATCTGGCTCTGGCTCTGGCGCTGGCTGGGGGTGTGGGGATTTGCCTCGGTACACCTTTGTTGCCGGTACGCAGGCTAGGGCGCTGTGGGAGCGCGCCCGCACTGGGCCACAGCGAGGCAAAGCGGAGATCTGGGCCGTCCGGGGGACGCTTGGGGGCACCTCTCGCGCTAAAGGGCCCCGACGTCATGCCCCGCGGGGTGCAGAGCCAGCGTATCATAGCCGGACGATTGCCAACAGGCGTCCCTCGGTCCATCATGGGACATGCATCCAGAGGGCATCAGACGGTGAAGGGCATTTTTACCCTTGTTTTTACCGTTATTTTACAGTTATTATTGAGGAGAGTCTCGCTCGTCTACCTGAACACGGTCTACCTGAACATGGTCTTCCTGAACATGGTCCTTCTCTCTCTTTCTATTGACAGCCCAGGCATGACAAAGACTGCAGGGGCTCAATCAGAGGCTCCATCAGGCCTCAAGCTGGCACCACAACCGACCCTCTTCGCATCGCCCTCCTGAACCGATCCGCAAACGCCGAGGTTCCCCTGCAGTCGCTCTGCATCCGCTTCTCCATCGCCTCGGGCATCCACTCGCCAATCTTGCTAATCCGATTCTCGTTCTGCGGCGCAAACACACATTAGCCACCAACCCAATTTTATCCTGTCATCATCGCAGGGCATCGTGAGGGTAACTTACCGAAGGGTGCGTGCTCAGCATTTCTGGCACCTCCTGTCCGCCTGACTGCTGGATGGCCTCCATCCGCTGCCAGAACCCGGCCGCCTGCCGCGGGTCGTAGCATGCCTCGGCCATCATCATGAGCCCAATGTAGTCGGCCTCGCTCTCCTGCTTGCGCCCCATCGGCAAGTAGAACAGCAGGTCCTGCAGGTAGTACCCTCCCACGAAGTTCCAGAGCCCAAAGAGCGCCAGACCAGGCAGCGCGCCGGCCAGGAAGAACAGGCTGCCCGCCGTGAGGTTGCCCACCCACGCCGCCGACAGGCGCTCGGCCGCGTGCGACGCCGTGTTATGTGCGATCTCGTGGCCCAGCACCGCGGCTAGGGCGTCTTCGTTCCGGCAGACGTTGAGGATGCCGCTGTGTACGAAGACCTTGCCTCCCGGGAGTACAAAGGCATTGGCCGTTCCTGTCAAGTCAACATGTTAGTCCAAGCAAGTCAGGCCAGCAATGCGGCAACGTACGGCTGTCGGCAATAACGTAAATCTCCCAATTGAGGTCCGTCATGCCGCTCACGGGAATCAACCGCTTCATAACCCTCTTCACCAGAATGGTGCGCGGGTCCCAGTCTCCGAGGAAGTGGCCGCCCTGGGCCTTGACCTGCTCGATGATCTGCCCGGCCGCCTTGGAGTGCGCGCGCGCCACCATGGCGTCGGAGAGGAAGTTGAAGCGCCGGCGACCCGTCACGGGCACCGTCTGCGAGTTGTAGAGGTAGAAGCCCACGGCGGCGAGGACCGTCGCCACGACGAACAGGCGCGAGTTGCGGCTGGTGCCGGCGCGGGTGAAGCGGCTGGCGGCGCGGTCCGAGACGAGCGGTTTGGCATCGCGGAGGCGGTCGTAAGGGTCGGGCTGCTTCTGCGGCGGCTGTGGTTGGTTGCGGAGTGGTCGTGTGTGCGAGATGAAGCGGTATCGGATGACGGCGGGCGCGGCTCGGAGGTGGAGGGACAAGGCTGGGCGGGAGATGCTCAGCAGCGCTGGCCGCACGAGCAGGCGCGGGGCCGGCATGGGATGGCGAAAGGCCCAATGGGCCGCAGCAGGTCGTAGGGAGACGAGCCAGAAAGGAGCCCTCGAGATTCGGCGGCCGAGGGACGAGACAGCGAGCGTCGGAGGCGAGGTGCGTGTTGGTGTTGGTGTTGCACGTCCCTCGCTGACGGATCTTCGTGCTCGGCTCTGCGGGGGGCCACTCTCGGCCTTGTTGCGTCATGGGGTTCCCAGGCCCTCAGGTACCGCCGTTGGATGCCCTAAAACTGCCACCTCGGGCCAGGTCCCCGGCCCCTGTAGCACCCGACGGCTTCGCGTGCCAGGCGGCTCTGCGGCGCTGCGGTTTAGCGAGTGGCGCCTGTGAGACACTGTGCAAACGCCCTGTAAGTGGCGCTCGCTGGCATGAAACCCCGGGTCGTACGGTGTGCTGGCAGTATATTCTCCGGGGCTGCGGCTCGCGCGGTGCACAGGCGCCGTTTCTGGACGCCCGTCCATGACCGCAAGACGCCCGGATAAGCCAGCACTGCCGAGATGCGATGACAGCTATCCATCTTATCTTTATTCACTCGGCTACCACTGTAACTCGTCATTGCGCTAAGTTGGCACTTATTCGGAAGACTCGGAACTGAGGGAATAAGCTGTCATTGGCACCTCATGATGCAAACTCACCCCGTCATCGCATCCCTCTCAGATGCAGCTCAGTTTCATGGTCAGCTTCAGAGTCAGCATCTAGCAACCACAATGAACCAGCACCGAGAAATTGGGGTTCTCTCAACTCTTATTAAAGCTCATTATGAAAATGCTTCTCCTCCACAACTCAGTCACCATCCACGCCTGAGTGAAGCGAACCCGGCTTTGCTTCCTCCTGGCTTGACGAGGTCGGACTTGTACCACCAACACCATCACCGTCGAGGACACAGCCTCTTTTCAAATGCCGTCAGCGGTCATTGAAGGTACCCACAAGATATTGACAATCACGCTTCCTGCCGGATTCCGTCTTCCGTCAGCCTAGGCCTAGCTCCTCGACGAATCCCTGAATCACTCAGCCAATTGGTCTGACCCGATAACACCCCCAAGGTGAATATCATCCCTTCCCATCCCACCACGCAATCACTCGTTCGCAATACTCTAAAACTAACATATTCCAGTACTCGAACATTTGTGAGCTAGAATCAGGCGTCCTCTTCCACCTACGCTGAGAACGGAAGTTATTATGGGCGAATACACATTCAACGAGCCAGCCCTCGGCGCTCTCAAACCCATCTTCGCCCCGTCTTCCGAGCCAGAGTCCCTCCAAACTACCGCTCTCATTCAAACTCTTGCCCTCCTTCCGCATGTTGAAGGCGGCTACTTCAGTCAGACGGACGAGGACCCCAAGACCATCCCATCGCCCTACCCCCTGACCCCGTTATCGGGGGAGACGGCCTCTCAAGCTGTTCCTCCCCGCCCCGGCTTCGACGCAGCTGTTCGCCGTCTGTCGACTACCATATTCTACCTCCTCACATATCGCCGTCCCCTTGGTCGATTCCACCGCAACCGCAGCCGAATCATCCACACGCTTCATCGCGGCCGCGGCCGCTACGTGCTGCTCCACCCCGACGGCCGAGTCGAGTCCTTTATTGTCGGGAATGCAGTTGAACGCGGCGAGCGCCTGCAGTGGGTTGTCGAGGGTGGCGTGTGGAAAGCCAGTTACCTGCTCGACACCGAGGGAAACATGGCCTCCGAGGGTGCCCAGGAACCAGAGGGTCTGCTCATTTCAGAGACGGTTGTTCCAGGTTTCGAGTTTGCCGACCACGAGTTTCTCTCCGAACGCTGCCTAGAGGAGCTTGTCCCGGAGAAGGCTATGGCTTTGGGCTGGCTTGCTAGAAAGAGTGAAGAAGCGGAGGAAGTTACCGACAGCTCCGAGGAATCCGATGCACCAGATGTCAACTCCGGAGAGACGGTAGAGATTGGGGAGGCCGTTGAGATCAAAATCAGCAAAGGTAAAGAAGAGTGAATCAGTCTTGGCATGAATGCATGAATGAATGCATGAATGAATGCATGGCAAAGAATGATCATAGCCTGGGACATCACTCAACGTCATGAAAGATAAGAGGTCAAGCCGACAATGGCCGTGCATAGTTGCAAGGAACCAATCCCTAAGAATAAAA
The DNA here is from genome assembly GCA_014621425.1 of Cylindrodendrum hubeiense. NCBI lineage: Eukaryota > Fungi > Ascomycota > Sordariomycetes > Hypocreales > Nectriaceae > Cylindrodendrum > Cylindrodendrum hubeiense. Next base: position 2,123 of record JAANBB010000087.1, on the reverse strand, counting down.
AGCAGAGTGTGTTCATTGATTTTGCCCGCAGTATCTAGGATATATCGTCCGTCTCTAATCATGCTTGTCATTCAACATTATGGGTACTCATTCTCGCTCAGGGTATCATGGGCATGAATTTCCAAAAACTAACCACCATGGCATGCTGAACGCTTTTTGCACCCTTCAAAGCAGGTTTTCCGTACGTTAGGGATGAGGCCAACTCATATACCGCCGCTTCTTCATCTCCTTCACCGTGCGCACTACTCCCCTATTCGCACCAGGCCGAGCAGATTCTCAACCTCATGATGGGTATATACGCTCAATAAAATGACACGGGTGGTATGGGCCCTTCGCCAGGGAAGGGCTTGCGTCCAGTTACGACGTGAATGGGTATATATGCGTGAATACGGGTGTCGATAAGCTCTCGTCGCACGTCGACCAATGACACCTATAAAACTCGGTTAGTTACTTGCCCAAGACGAAAGGAGTCGTTGAAATCTTTTCCTCGACATACCTCTATTTGTGCCGGCGTTCTCCCAAAGGCTCGGTTGAAGAGCGTAAAGGAGAAGCCGCTCAGTCCGGTGAGAAAGTTTCTCTCCCACATCTTGCCCAACTCCTTTAATCGTTCGTCCTTAGGCCAACCGTTCATAGGCATCTTGAAAATACGCTCTTGGATATCAACGAAGCCAACCTCCTCGTAAGCTTTACGTAGCACAGCGGCAAGCACAACGGGACGGTCCATGGCGTCGGAGGCGACTCTTAAGTCGTTGAACCACCCAGCTAGGGGGCCCTCTGGGTTAAGGGTCTCATCGTCGCAGGCCACAATGGCATCGTACTCCTGAGACTCGAAATAGCCGCCGGGGTTGAGTGATTCGAAAGCCTGTTCCGCGACCTGCTCCTTGAAAGATGACCAGCAACCGGCGGTGATACGGGTGTGTATGTAATCGAATTTATTGGTGTAGTCCCATGGTTGTGAGCTGAAAAGGGGGGTCAGTTACGGCACAACAGGGACGGGGAAAATGACAGAATAACGCGTGACGTACGAGTCTTCAACATAAAAGGTGACATTTGGGGGCACATTCCGAGGCTGGATTGGGGAGAGGTCTGTGGCGATGACTTCGGACTGGGGAAACTCGTCGCCCATCTTGATTGCCCAGTCACCAAGACCGGTGGCAATGTCGAGGATGGTAAGAGGCGGGTTCCGTTTCGAGAGGGGAGCGAAGAAGAGCCGTCCACCAAAGAGTTGCATCAGAGCATCGTTCTGGAGCTCTAGCCGTTCTCGTTCCAGCTGGTCGTTGGGGAAGGCGTATGCTGAAATTAAAGTTAGTCTCAGACTGTATATTGGCATGAGCAGCGGACGAGACTCACAGCCTGCTCTGTACGCATGGTACGTCCGACCGAACTCTTCCGGGAACTCTTGGACACTATCCGTCAGGGATTCGGAGTCTCTGCTAGAGAATATTAGCCATGTGTTCGATGGCGATCATGAAGGTAGTCTGAAACTCACATGTCCTGTGCATCGGGCTGTATAGGTGGAAAGAGAGATATCGCCGGTCAGTAAAAGCCCCTTTGAGATGAATCTACATAACGAGTGGGGCAGCGGTGACGGCCGAAATGGGAGAGGATGGTAAGAACAAGTACACACATCAGGCTCAATAAAGCTATTATTGGCAGAGTTTGAGGTGGAGCAGTTGAAAGTAAACTGGAAGTGGTGATTCATGGCGGGTGAAGAAGCCGACATGTCATCCGCGTCGTTGGGTGGAAGAGGTGGCCTCGACATAATGTGGTGCTTTCACGGAAGCGGTAGAAGCAGTAGAAGCGGGAGAAGCAGTAGAAGGAAGTACAGAGTCCACAAAGCAATGGCCTAGCCCATTGGACGGCGGCGGCAGGATTCTGATGCAGCTCGCGCAAGCGAGGCGGAAGGGACCCGTCAGAATGGTAACGCTGAGGCCACCACCCCACACGGGAAATGGGTGGTATGGGAATATGAGGGGGTGAACCACAGGTGCGGGATATGGGAATTGCGACTGGGAAAGGTCGCAGGGAAAGTCGCCGAGGGTGCGGGGCGTCCAAGTCGGATTGGGGAGGGCGAGGGCGAAAATAATGCGAGTCGGAGCAAGATACAGTCCGAGGGGGCAGAT